>VZRR01011663.1:954101-1124891 GCA_013398015.1 Oreocharis arfaki
CCTTCCAAGCTCTACTTCCTATCCCAGCAGCTCAAGGAGACAGGAAATGGGGGTCATGGTCAGTTCATCACCCATGGCTTCTCCCGCTGCTCAGGGAGAGGAGTTGTTCTCCTGCTGCACCATGAGGTCCCTCCCATGAGAGACAGTTCTCCATGAACTTCTCCGCTGTGAGTCCATCTCACGAGCAATAGTTCTCAGCAAAGCGCTGCTTCGTGGGTCACTCTTGCACACAATGCTGTCCTCCAAGGATAGGCTGCTCCAACCTAGGAGCAGGGCCCCCCTCTCCATTGGGTCTCCCACAGGCCTGCAGCCTCCTCCAGGCACCCACCTGCTCCGGCATGGGCCTCCTCCATGGGCATGCATGGCTGCATGGATCTCTGCATCCCTGTGGACCTCCAGAAGTGGCAGGGGCACAGCCTCTTCAACATGGTCTACACCACGAGCTGCAGGGGAATCTTGGCTCCAGTGTCTAAAGCACCTGCTGCTCCTCCTTCTTCACTGACCTTGGTGTCTGCACAGTTGTTCTTCTCACATGTTGTCACTCTGCTATTCTCTGGCTGAAAAAACCAAAACTGTGCCACAACTTTTGTTTTTCTTTGTTCTTAAATATGTTATCACAGAGGCNGAAGTGGCAGGGGCACAGCCTCTTCAACATGGTCTACACCACGAGCTGCAGGGGAATCTTGGCTCCAGTGTCTAAAGCACCTGCTGCTCCTCCTTCTTCACTGACCTTGGTGTCTGCACAGTTGTTCTTCTCACATGTTGTCACTCTGCTATTCTCTGGCTGAAAAAACCAAAACTGTGCCACAACTTTTGTTTTTCTTTGTTCTTAAATATGTTATCACAGAGGCATTACCACCATCTCTAATTGGCCAAGCCAGCGGCACATCTGTCTTTGGACCCTCCAGGGACTGGCTCTGCTGGACATGGTAGAAGCTTCTAGATTCTAGCTTCTGACAGAAGCCACCCCTACGCCCCCATCCCCGCCACTAAAACCAAGCCATGCAAAAACAATACAAGCTGTAATCATGAAAATGGGAAAGAAAAAGTCAGGACAGAAAAAGATTCAGGTGGCTCCTTCAGCTAGTGCAATTTTGTACTCTGACACCCCACACTGTGTCCCCTGGAAAAGGCTGACAAGGGCAGGCAAAGTTTCTTCACTCTGGAAAACCAGTCCCTAGGAAAATGTACTGTCTCTTGCACCTGTATTGATGACCCAAAGAAAATAAAACACACACAGATGAGAGCCATTCACCCACTTCCTATTATTCACCTCCTGCTTTCTTAGATAAAGGTCTATCCTTGAATTTTTCTCAAGAGAAGGAGCAAAAACAAACAGCAAGCACATCTCAAAATGTGAGCTACCAGATTTTATGCAACCAACAAACTACCTATTTCCACAAGGGGCCAAGAATGAGGTACCACTGGCATGGTAGTCAGAAGAAAAATTATTCCATGCTTTTTGGTATTAACACTAACAGCTCATTCTAACATGCCAGCACTACTGGTCTTTCAAGGGGGTGTATGATTGACCCTTGACTTAGAAATGTAACATTACAACCCAAACTAAGTGCACATTTAAGGCTACAAAGACCAGGAATATGTTGCTATTCATCTCAGGATGAACAGGAAATTACACCTGAGTGTAAGAAGAAACTCCTTGCTTCTTCTTGGTTCATGCATGCCTTTCTCTTTCCCATTGGTAAATGAGTAACACAGTTCCCAGAATCTGACACTGGCTCCTAATCCTCCCTCCACCTGTATTTTGGCAGAATTTATGTTCATAGAGTCATGCATTCAAATGCTGTGTAACATAAGTCATAATTTTTTTATGCCATTACATCTATTTGTTTTGCTCTATTCATGAGCCCTGCATATATTCCCTAATTATCTCCTCATAGCTCTGTGAATTTTCAAACTTTTCCAAGAACCACAGAAATTGTTTTCTGTGCTTACTGAATGGCAAAAGTCTTTCTTTCCCCAGAAGCGTTTCAGACTGCCATCGCTTGAGTCTTGAAGACATTTTTTTTTCTCCCTCAGGACTCAGAAACTGCCTACTGGAAGTTTTCTCTGACTCTTAGAAATGGGCAACCTCACTGAACCCAGATATCAAGTCCTAAGCCTCAGAGATCCTATTAATCCCTTTGTAACTGAATAATAAATTCCTAGATGGCCTAAAGGATTTAGAGGAGGTATGTACTGCATCCAGAATCTTAACTAAGCTTTAGGGATGAGGGAGAATCCTGTTTCCAGAAAAGAGCCAATTTGTACACTCCACAAAAATCCAGAGGAGAGATTTGCAGGATTACTGTAGAAAGTCCAACCTTCATGACAATAGTTAAATCCAGCCTAAGCGCTCTGGCACTTCCCAAATTAGTTTTCACTAACTGCTGAGGCCTTTCTTAACTTCTATGTTCCACTCCTGCCTCAAATCCAAACTCCTGGTGCACCCTGGCTTCTCACCTCAGTCCTGCCTTGAGTACTTCTTCAGTCATAGGAACTTTTTCTAGCCTGAGCTACAATATCGTTGCGCCTCTCAGACAACCTAAATTCTCAAGCAAGTTCAGAAGTCCTTCTCCTGACCAGATAGGTGGAAACAAGACATCTCAATTTCTCATATTTCAGAGGTGAGCAAAGAAATCCCATGTAAGCCTCCAGAGCAGACTGATTTGTTAGCCTGCTTTTGATTCCTTAAGATAGCACTGAATTTGGTATAAAATAAAGGGGGTTCGACCTCTTGGTCAATAAGAAATCCACAGCCTGAACCCACAGCACAGGTCTTGTGGGATATTCAATAACTAGGCTAAGGCATTGCCTTCAATAACATAATTCATTCTCCCTTCCCCTCATCTGAAGCTGAGTCACAGAACAGAAAATCACAAGTCATGGCTGAGAAGATAGGATGAAATAAAAAACAAAGTAGAGAATGGTTAATAAGTTTCAAAGTCAGAATTGGATTCATAACCTTCCTTTTGAATTTCTGAAGTCAAGTAATCCATTCAATAGTTTAACTCTCTAATATTCATGAAGCTGATTTTCGTTTATGCTAATGTCCTCCATGTCCTCCATTAACAGTTCATCTAAAACTTTTTAAAGTCCCTTCACATCTCTAAAGCAGTGTAAAGGAGCCATTCTGTAAGTTAGTGTAGGCTGGAAACATTTCCCCACTATTATTTATTCAGCTTTGTGGGGATTTCTTTGGTATGGAAACTGTATGAAGCTTTAATTGAATGTGTCCCCACAAGTCTTAAAACATTACTACTATAGGTGATGGTTTCCAAGAACTGTTCTCGAGAATTATTCATGTCTCAGTCTTCCTGAGGACACGCAGATTTTGCAAGTGAATGTGGATTATTCTACAGCACGCTTAGGCTTTCACCAGGACTTTCATGAAACAAAAGCACTTACATAAATGAAAGGGATGCCTGATTTTTCTCATGGGTTTCTTGTATACTCGGAAATTTTTGCCAAAATATTGCATCATGGACTGCTTCATATTTCTGTCTAGAGCATGCAGTGTGCAGTTCATCTCTCTCCAGAGAACTAGAAAAGTGTATTTTTCCCAATGGGCCTTTGGCTATGAAGTCACTGTGCCCTTTGCTAAGTGGTTAATATGATCAGGGTGACTGCCAGCTCTGTATTTTTCTGAGGTGTTTTCAGACCAAGGATAAACCAAACCCTGCTCCAATGACCAAACTCTATTCCAAAATGGAGTGCTGTATTAGTGGTTTTCAATTTCCCATTACCTGAGAAAAGAGGTTGTGTTGCAATCACTGCATAAGAGCTTCTCTGGGAAGCTGTTATAAGGTGTTCCAATTGGTTGTATCGAAGCAAGATGATCTTGCTCAGTTTTCATCTTGAATGAGAACAATTAGACACACAATACATAAATAAATAAATGGCAAATAATGGCATCTAAGAGATAAAAAACAGTTGCTTTAAAAGGAGAATGTGGTGTTTGCCTTCATGTAAAAACAATTCATCTGTAACAACTCTTATCTCCTTCATTTTTCCTTCACCGGGCATATCCGGCAGCTCCAGGCACTGAAGTGTAGTGCTCAATAAGAAGGCAGGCTATGAACCATACTAATTTAGAGGTCTTTCAAAAGCAAGACTGTCAAAGGAGGCCATCAATTTCAGTAGTATCTCAAATGCAAGTTGTTGATTATTCTGAATTTCCTTCCCAAAGTAACCCATCTGAAAAGCGTGTCCTTTCATGTGGCTAAAAGCTATCTCGGAGTCTTCCCACTGATCTCTGTGGGGAAAATTTTTCTAATTACCAGTAATTCATGGAATTAAAACACTGCATCCTACTTCCAGCAATGTTTTGCAAACCCTCTGACTTTCTTTGAACTAAATGCTCCTTAGGCTCCTGCTTTACTCTTCTGTCAGGCTCACATGGCTGAGAGGCTCTGTATATAACACGGACACTTAGTATCAAAAGAAGGTAAATGTCTACAAGGGACAAACTGGAAATACGTGCTGGGGCCAGAATTCAACCCCACTTAGCTAGAGAGAGCAAACTAAGGTGCACGAATTAGGAGTGTGAGTACACCAGACTACCCGTGGAGTCAGCACAGAGAGAAAGGATCCCTTTCTGGATGCATGAAAAGACCTCTGACTTGACTGCCTGGGAAAGGTTTCAGGACAGTCGTGTGACTAAGGCAAGGTGCCTGGATCTGGCATGAAACTCAGCCTGAGTCTACAGTGAAATATGGTTATTTCTCAGAATATTAAATGCAGGACTTTAAAAGAGATACTGACTCTGAGATTTTTTCACTTCCATAGATTTGTATGGACTGCAATCANCAAAAGAGATACTGACTCTAGGATCACACCCTGTGTTTTGGAGATTTTTTCACTTCTATAGATTTGTATGGACTGCAATCACACACAGTCCTGCTGGACCCCCATGTTATTGCCATACGTTCAGGATAAATCAGTGTTGGCTTACAGGCTGAAATAACTTAGCCTTAAGTTAGAATTGCTGCATGTGAGGACCTACCTATCATTAGCCCTCCCCTAGAAACGAATGCCATTATGTGAGCTAAGTGAAAAAACAGAAGTTGTTGTTCAGCTCTTTCAAGGTTAAAGACAAGGTAAGAATCTAAAAAGATCTCAAAATGTAAACATTGAGACCTATGTACTCCAACAGAATAAATTAATTATTCTCATGTTTATTTTTTTTCCTTAAAAATATGGGAAATCGAGTACCACTTCAAAAATCTGCACAAGGGTATGAGGGCCATTAATTTAGACATATTGCTGGAAAAAAATAATTCTATTTACAGGGTCATGGGTGCTGTTATAAGAGCTTAGGAACAGCAAATATTTCTTGTCAACTTGCAGCAATTTTTTCTGTTTCTTTTCCTAAAAGCTGCCCATGCTGTCTCTTTTACAAATTACTCTGAAATTTCAAAAGACCACACACTTGGCTTCTCCATTATTTTTTTTTTTTTCCAGAAGCCCCTAAAAGGGTGAGGAACCTTGTTAGACTAGTTTCTTTCCAGAATAGAGTTCGAACTGGAATTCCACTGGTGAAATGTTATTTTGTTCTGGCTGGAATCCATAAGTTCCATCTTCATATTAGAAGTTTATCATCTTGCTTAAGCTGGAACTGTGTCCAGCTGGGGAGTCGCCATTCACCTCCGTTCATCATCTTACTAAATATTCAGAGAATGAATTCTAACAGCTAAAAATGTGCGGCTCATGATATTCAGCTTGAATTTATAGTAACACTATCTGCACGCTAATAAGGAATTTGCAAGCTATAAAGATGACTATCTTTGTCCTTAAAGAAGAACGTCATTAACCAGGCCAGTTCCATATTAGCAATGATATGCTAAGCAGTCACTTATTTCAGAATTGCCAATATTTTCCATACCCCTTTTTTTCAGCAAATGCAAAAAGCTCAAAAATTTAAAAAAGAACCAAGATTAAGAGAGAAGATGACATAATAGCTATTATGTCTATAATAATAATAACTATTTAGTCCGTACATTTTCGAAAAAACACAGATGTAAGGCTATTATCCCACTAAACGAGTTGAAGTAGAAAGTCCTGAATAACCTTATTGCCTTTGCCTGAAAATGTATTAAAAAAAAAAAAAAACTTGAGGAAAGTACTCTTTTGATCTTAATAATATGTTAATTTTCATCTGATCCCTCCTGAAAGTTCTCTGCAGTCTAATCCGTTCCTCAGTTCAAACTCCTGCATTTCTGTATGAAAAAAGACATTGTTCTGTACAGCCTTAAGAACTTCCTCATGAAAAAGTTTTTCAGGAAATATCTCATTCATGTTTTTAGAGACTGTTTACAAGCGTAGTCCTTTCAGACCAGTCACTTCACTCTCAGTAGCAGAAGGGGTTTCATGCTTTTGACCTGATCCTCCAAAGAAAAATTAAAATATGCTGAATCAGGTCTTACTTTCAAACTCAAATTTTAATTGTTAATTAGTTACCCTTTTTGTTTGAGGTTAATTAGATCAGCCATGCATTAAAAGGATCCAAAATTTCAAAATGTGCTAGTGAACAGAGAAACTAAGGCATGTAATTCAAGTCACGAATTTGTTTTATTACTGGTTGAATGTGAGTGGTTAATCTGGGAATATGCCAAGAAAGCTCTCACCAGCCCACACAGTGTCAGTGGTTTTGGGACAGCAGTGGTGGCCTTCCAGGTCCCAGTAGTCCTCATCTTCCTCCCCAGCGCCTGTGCAGTGCTGCCAGTCATGACCTCTGCTCCTCTCAAATGCTTGACAGCCTTCAAGAAATAAGCATGAAGTGTGGACACCTCAGACACTTTAGCAAGAGTTGGACATCTCAGGGGAGATGACTGTCATTCCTGACCATCTGTTCCTCTTATCATGAACGCTCATGTGTTTTTATCTGCATCACCTTCATACCTGAGCCTCCAGTGGTCAGCACTGCAGTATATTGTGCTTCCTTCCAAGCCAGTCAAAGGCTATTCATCACTTTACTTGCCCAGATAGTATGCTTTATTTTATAGATCAAAGGTAAATTCAATTCGGCCATACATTTTCTTTAAAAGTCAACCCCTTTGGTGCAGTAAAAGACATGAGGTTTGATGTTCCTGGCTATGAAAAACTTGCGTTTCGCCAAAGTTGCATTGTCTGAAGTCTCAAAGCAAGAGTTATCATGTTATTTGAGATGAAGGGCAGAGTAATTTGTGGTGCTTGGGCATGACACATGTAATTTTACACTTTATCTGTAGGTGTGATGCTGGATTCTGCCAGAGCAGGCACCTGGTATCAATGTTCATTCTGGCAATAGTTCAGCAAAACCCATGACTCCTGAGAAAAACCACAGGTTACTGTACAGAAAATGAACTCAAAGTGTCTAGAGATAGGCTAACATTAGAAATGCATGACCTACCCAGTAATTTGTGGGTGACAGGAAAATGGAGGGAGGAATTCCTCTGAGGGTTTTTTGCATTCAGGGTGATACAGCGAAAGTGACTGCTATGTATCTCTGTCTCTGTGTTTAACAACTGTTTGGAGAAATTTTCTCATACTTAGGTTTTAATGCAGTGTTTATCCTAGAGCACATTAAATAAAACTTCATTTTGCTCTTGGGAGGTACTTTTCCCATTATCTGCCTGCCATAGCTATTTGCTCCTGGCAAAGAGATCTTTGAAGAGAAGGAAGTCTTTCATCACAATTTTAGTGGACTGAGAATTGCAGCAGTCTCCAAATGACTGATGTTTCTGTGGGCAGGCTAGGCACTGAGCATCAGGGGAGATCATTATTTAAAATCAGTGCAGAGAAGGCCATTTCTAGTGTCAGAACTAGGATGAGTCATTTAAAATCATTCCTGAAGCTACTGTAGAATAAGTTTATCAGATTCATATCCTTGATCCAGATTATTATCATGCAAGTGCATGCTCGTCACAGAGAGAGCAGTTGCAGAATCTGGTCCATTTTTCAAGCTGTAATTCCAGAACTGAAAAAATCCATTGTAGAAACTGTCACTAGTTTAATGCTGGGTCAGTGAATAAAAACTGCCAGACAGCCTCACATTTCCATTGCAGGTTACAAACCTTGCTGTCCACATACCAGTATTTTTCAAACAGCAGCTGTTTTATAAAACCAGGAGTGTTATGTTGCACATAAATGGAGGTGACAGATTTCACAGCAGTTCTCTATGTACAAACAACTATAAAAGATAGACAACACAGGATTTATCAGGCCACAGTCAGAGCACTAACCACAGCAGCATTGTTTCACATCTTTGAATTTATAGACAGACCAGGGTAATGAGAGAGTCAGTGATTCATTTTACCCACTAAATAAAAGAAGTATGTTCCAGCTGTCATAACTTGCCATTAACAAAAGCACCTGTGCTTTGAACTAGATAATCAATACCACTCCCAGTTTTGGAACAGGTTTTTATGCGTTTTATGCACACGGGTTTCTTTTCTAACTTTACAGTTTTATTTCTCGTACTTCACCAAATCAAGAAGAACCAGTCAAACACTGGAATAGTGAATTTGAATCTAGCTCTGTTGTTCCACTGCCACAAATGTCACTTTGGAAGTTCAAAGCCAGCATCTCAGCAACTGAAGTTTCATTTGGTACACTGAATAAAAGACAAGAGCTTTCCTTGCAGTATCTCTAATGTAGTATCACTAAAGCTATGTGTTGAGAAAGCACTTGGTAATCCTCTTTGCAAATAACCCAAACAGAGCCCTAATAAACCAGATATAGGTCCTATCACCTCTTCCTGCAATTATTGCTACTGCAGCAACTTCTCCTGCAAAAGATGCTATAAGAAAACTCAACATCCCATTTGACCAGTCAGAATGAAGAAACACAATTTGGCTGCATAGTTTTGAATCCCTGGAGAAAATTTGCAATATGGATTGAAAAATTCCACTGCAAAACGTCGCTGGATAATATTTGAATATTAAACAAATTTGAAAAAGTTATGCATGTCCATGTACACTTGTTTTAAGATAGGCAGAGAGAGGGAGAGGCAGAAAAAACATGCTGTAATTGTTTGTAAATTCCTACAGATGTTTATTCATTTTTCTCTTGTTGAAACTCTATTTGGTATGTGATCAAAAGCAACTATATAAAGAAGTTTGCCTTCTTTAAGAGCATTCTTTCCATTAACAAAAGTATTAGAAGACAGGCCAAAGAGAGGATTTCTGAATGGAAATCTTGTTGACAGTTGTGGTAATCCAGATTCTGGTTGGCTATTTTTCCATGTCTTTGTTGGGCGGGGATTTTTGTTTATGGTTCTGGTTGATCACATTTTCATGTTCTCTGCTGTCTTTGACAGACAGCTTCAAACTAGAGAAGCAAAACTGTAATCCAAAACCATGTTCAAATTCTCAGTTACCACAATCTTTACTGCTTTCAGTAATTATTATGCTTTGCAGTTTACAAACGATACAAAGAAGTCCATAACAGCTATTATCAAAATCAGCTGTAAACTTCCCAGCAGTTCTACTCAACGGAGTATCTGGAAAGCAAGAATTCAGCTTTGCAGAGCAGTGTACTAATACAAGAGTTTCTCAGAGAAGGCCTAGCACCGTAAAACCCCACAATGTTATGGTTAAATATGCTTATGGAGAAGGAGCCCGACTCACATGACTTATCCCCATCTCAGAGATGCAGAGGTTACAGTGAAAACATTAGATCATCTAGTCTACCTCTTTAATTCAAACCATAGAATCTCATACAGTTACTCCTGTATAGAAATCAGATGCTTAGGCTTGCCAAGGAAATTTTGAAAAGATACTGAGCCCTGATTTGTGAAGTAGTAATTTTTGCCAGTCAAGTCATCTACCTATGACTGTTTCATTATACCCTTTGATGAAACTGAATTTTGGTTGGTCATTATGCAAGGGAAGTTCTGGAAAAAATGTCTGTTGCTCACAGCAATGGTAATTTTACCAACTTCACTCTACTCGACCTATATATATCCAGAAGAAAAACGCCAGAAGCATTGCGCAAATAATCCTGTGGCAGTTGTAAAAGCAAGTATTTTTACCAGAAATTTATGAAAGAATAGGGAAAAATTATAATTGGAATATCATAAACATCCAACCATCTACTCTTTGATCACCGAGGATCCAGAAATTACACTTTGGATTGATATACAAATTAGAGTTGTTTCAAAATTGATATCTGGAAGGTGACAGGAAGGACATAGGGCACTATGTCCACATTTTCTTATCAAATTTAATCCACAGAATCACAATTGTCTGAAAAACAATAAAATGCTCAAATGAAATACATAGCTAAAGATCTATATACATGTAAGTGTATGATCCTTGCTGTTCATACTCAAGCTTAAAGGCCTTTGGATGATACTTCAGGGGTCTTTTTATTTCACTTTTATGTGCTTTTAGTTCTTGTAGCACACTAGCTCTGGATGGTGCAAACACACTTATGCAGAGCTTTGAATCACTGAAGATTTCACAATGCTACCTGTGACAGTCATGCTTGTAGCAGTCATGCAGAAAAAATCATACACAGTCTTTAACTGTGTTTATAGTGAATGGATCTGCTCTGCTGCTCCTGTACAGGCAGATCCTGTGCCTCACAGATATAGGTGACAGATGCTCAGTTAAAGACTGAATTTCACCTAAACCCCTCACTTTTTTTTTAATTCTTCCAACAAGTCTTGGCCATTAACAAACTTACCATATCTAAATAAAGGCCATTTCTTCAAGTCCTCATTAAATAAACAATCCATCTCAAATTATTTCCCTGGCCAATTCTTCAATTTTAGGGATGTATTTACTCTCAATCAGATGTGAAATTTTCTTTCTCAGCTTTCTTGTTCAGACTTTCCCTCTCTTATAATTCTTGGAAGAGGAATGTGTAAGTTACATACAGCCTTTCTCTCAGTGCCTGCCAAAAAAAGACAGATCAAGTCATCAGTAACACACACAAAGATACAGTGGTGATTCCAGAATAAAACACATATCTTTATTGGTTAATGACTTCTTGGAAATTTACTGACACATACCTTCAGAATAATCAATATTTCACAGAACAGCCAACAATTAAATAAGCCACAGCTGTAACAGCCAGTCCCAGAACTTCATGTACATTGCAGGCAAAGATCACCAGAGAAGAGGGAGTTTTACCCCTCCATTTTCCACCTGGTAACTAAGGTTGCATCTGTCCTTGACAATCAATGGTTTGCTTTTATCTAGTTCCTTTCAATGGTAGAATTATATTTTCCTTACAATGTAATATCAAAATAATTTCTTTTAAGGATTTCTTTCTCTGGAAAATCATTTTCCATGAAGATTACCAAAATAAAGTAGAACCTAAACGGCATGGAATAATCTCACTTCAGTAATAGATGTGTAAATAGGAAGTGATTCCTCTCTTTACAAGTCTTGGGATGAGTAAGGGGAGATGGATACTGTCTATGTTTTCCCTTTCTTCAAATACCAGTCTCCTAGGTCATTAGTAAATACAGTGATACTGCACCTCTGCTGCAGAGGGTAAAATTTTACAGTCCGTGTTTAGAACTTAATGTCTAGGAATATGGAGTTGATTTACATTTCTTTAAAGGCATGTGATCAGCATTGAAGAGTGCAGATGTTAATGATAATAGAAATCAAGGAGACTCTTCCTGGAAAGGATAAAAAGTTTTGTCTGCAGTAGTCTGATGTTCTGGATGAGTTTGTTGATTCACTCTGTGCCATCCATCTAGCTAATTGATAGTTTTAAGCATACTTGCAAACTTTTGGTATTTCACAGAAGTATTCCTCAAGGGTACTTACTGGCAAAGAATAAGTTAAGCTGCTAACTAAAAATTGAGTAAGAATACAGTATCTGTGAATGGGCATAACACATCTGGTGAAAATGTGCTACAGCTAGAAATGTCAATAGTCCTTTCTGAACATATTTTTTTAACATGCAGTATAGCATTAATAAATGCATATACCAATTAGTCATCTACCTGTAGGTGCAACATCAAGGACAAGGATGACTTAAAAACTGGCAGTTGATATTAAAAGTATTATAAACTGTTGTTTTCTTTTACAGGGAGATGGGGGTCGGAAAAAAAACAGGGAGTTGGGGGTGGGAAGAATGCCCTCATATTCTAGGAGCCACTTATTCTGCTAAACCAGAACCTGAACCCTGATGGAGAAGTCTCTGAAATATAAGGGGGCAGTCAGGTCTCCAGAAAGAATGGTCCACCTCTGTGGCTTTGATATGGGCTTTACTAAAGGGTGTGCAACAAGAGAGATGTCACTTATAGCGACATAGGACTTCCTAGTGCCACTCTTCTTACAGAAAGCTTGCCAGAATTTGCTTTGCTAGTCTTTTATTGAGTTTGCTCATAGGTTGTCATCTTTTTCAGTCTAGGATATTTCATAGAAGTCCTAAATTACAGAAATCAGCCTGGTGAACCTAATGTTGTAAAATGATCTACATAGAGCAAAACTCTAAAGTTAGTCTTTAAACCCTTGGTTTAATTGTTACATGGTATACTATGAGAGGAGCAGATTTTCAGATAGCATAAGTTATAGCAAGATTTAAACCAAGTGGGGACGCAAGTCACACTGAGTGGAAGCAATAAAAACCAGGAGGTTCCTGTCTAAGCTGGGACAAACCAGGCCTGATATGGTGCTGTCTTCTCCCACACTGCCCACCGTACCCACTACACTACAGAGTCAAAAGCATCTCTCCAGAGCTGCAGAAATTATTCAGTTATTCTATACTGGGAGATGAGAGGGTCTAATAAGCTGTCTTTAGTACCTGTAGATTACAGAGACTGACAGCTGGAGGATCCTTTTTCTGAAGTCTTGCTCACTCTGGAAAACCACGAATTTGGGGATGGACACCAGGTGAATGCTTGGTCATGGTACTGAAAGCCACATTGCACTCGCAGATGACTCCTACCACCTCAGGGTTACAGCACAATGTGACACGTCATGAAGACCCAATGTTCTTGCAGATGAAATTTCTGCATGTTGGGTTCCTGCACCCCAATGTGTCATAAAGATCAGGTGGTATAACAAGCACTCGCATAGTGGAATGCATTTATGAAACGCTAGTGAAACTCTTAGATTCACAGCAGGAGAGGAGAAGATAAAATGTGTTTAGTGCATAGGAAGTTGTTAACTATTTGGGTTGGGTGGAGGGATTCTTTTGGCACTTTCCATTCCGTGTGTGTAAAAGCTGATTGAACCCAAGGAATGTTTAATGTTATTTCAAATGAGAGATAAACTTAAATATTAAGTTGTGAGCCTATGAAAGGTGAATAAGAGAGGAAGATGAAGGGATGGAAAGCAAAGTGAGTAGAAGACAAAAGAAAATGGCAAAGCTGGAAGATTTCTTTTAAAGTTTGCCAGAGAGAGCAAAGCAGAGAGAAACTGCAGGAATGCCCACTTGCCAAATTACCTGTTGTAAAAAGGCATCAGGAGTTAGACTTCAATGGTCCTTGTGGGTCCCTTCCAACTCAGGATATTCTATGATCTTCAAATCTATAACCTAAGCTAACTATTTGGGATCATCAACATATTTGGCCCATTAGCACCAATAGACTGGGTTTCTTGTGTCTGGGCTATCTGCTGGGGAGAAAAAATGCCCTGATCCATCTTATACCTCCAGGCTGGAATAACCCAGGGTGCTGGAGTTGGCTGTCATGGTCTGCCTATGAAGCAATCTAGTCTGCATAGAATTTCAAGGGGTGTGGTGAAAATCACAAAAAATCCTATCTCTAATACTTTTATTTTGCTTTAAGGCAAATTGTTTGCAAAAACTTTCCTTTTGATTTCTGTTATCCAAATAACTCCAGCTTAAATTGGAACTCAACTATTAATCTGATAATGACATGGCTGAGACATTCTCTGACAATTGATCTCAAATGACATGCAAGGCTTTACTTTACCTCATTGTCTGCATTCCTTTCCAGCCAGGAGTTCTGTCAGTATTTAACACACACACAAAACCCCCTCAAATGTAAGTATTAAGATGATTACTATGTACCTGGAAATATCCTTTAATTTAAATTTTGTTTTATTTTATTTTTAGCTTCAAAGCTTTCCCAGGAATGAACACCTGTCTTTCACAGCATTACAAGAAATAGTCAGGTACCTCATATGCTTTGTTGTGCCAAGTCCTCTAATAGGGACACTGTGAGTATAAGCCACATTTTAATTAATGATCAAAGCACAGGACACCTGTAAATTTTGATTCAGTTTCTTCAGTTCTTTGATATCAGGTTTATCCATTAGAAAAGGACTCCTTTGATGCATATCCTGCTGACATAAGGTATCTTTCATGCCTAGATGCCATGGTGACTGGAGCCTTACAAATCCTGAATTGAACAAGGTGAACAGAATACTATGTTTTTGCCCCATTACATCTATCAGTTAAAATCTTATCTCTAACAGCAGCAAAACTCACCATCCTGTGCAGTCTCCTTTTATTCCCATGACTCAAATTTCTACTTGAGACTTTAGAAGGTGCCACAAGGAAGTCTTGTTGGGGTCTGGCCCTGAGAGACAGCGACCGATTTGTGTAAGCCTTGCAGCCTGTTCACCTCTCAAATGAGCACTGTGATGATGTTGGGGAAGGAAGGAACAGGATACTGCCGGCCCCTGAAATGCCTCCCCACTTCCACTGCAAAAAAATCGGTGAGACTCCTCAGCTCAAATCTCCATTCATTCCCAGGGGGACCAAGAGGGGTAAGGCAGTAGCTCAGCCACACCCACCAGGCAGTGTAAGTAGTGCACCCAGTACAGGAGGGACAAACCCTGCACTGCATGGATGTGGCAACATAACATCTGAGTGGGGTCAACACAGAACCCTCTCTCAGGCTTTGCAAGTATTGAGGCAGGGGGGGCAAAGGATGATTGGTCCTTGTGAAATAAAATAATAATAATAACAGAAATATCACATGGATTCACCTAAAAGATTAGCTTGAATGTTATTGATCATTTGTCATGAGGCTTTCTTACCCAAAAAAGTGGCATGTGGCAGAGAGATCTGTGTGACATGCAGTAATTGAGGCCAGATCACATTAGCAGCACAGCTACCCAAATAAAGCCAGAGTCAAATCTCTTCCCCAGAAAATACCTAAGTCTTGTGTGTAAGAAGTCCTACAGTTCCAAAAATGTTTCGCATTTTAGGTGCCTGACTTTTGGAAAGCCTATTTTAATCTATGTCTAAACACTTGGAGAGGGTCATGCAATGATTTAAAATGTATATATATTGATGGCAATTATACGGATTCTTTGCCCAACTTTGCCTATCCAAAACCAGGTAACTAGCCTAAATAAGTTATTCAGGTTTCTTCTACAGTCAAATATGAGCAACAGATACCTTTATAGTGCAATGCCCTCTGTCATGGGAAGTTATTCATGCTCCAGAAGTGCCTGACTTTATACAGCTGGATCTATTTTGCCTGCATTTAGCTCTCATCTATTTCTTTAAACTGAGTTTCAAAGGAAACTACACTCCAAAAGTTGTTGAGTAAAATGTTTATCTTCTAGAAATGAGTGATTTTTGTTTGTGTTCCTACATGAAAAAGAAAAAGTGTAAATTTTTAGTAGAGAAAATCTTTGACTAACGTGATAGCAAATCCATCAACATAACTTTACACAAAATGACTTCTGGAAAGACAAAGATTGCCAGAAATACTCCCTCCCACACCATGCAGATTTTATAAGCTGTTTTGAAGGATCTAGAGGGCCAAAGTGAAATATTAAATTCTCAGAAACTGCTCTGTGAAATCAAACATAAAACTTCAGATTATTTTGGTGTCAGAAAACTATCAAATCAGACCTGAAGCAATACAGGAACATTGTATGCCTTAGACATACTATGTTCCACTTGGTTATACATATGTCTCTGCCTACAAGGAAAGGAAGGAATGTACTTAAAAAGGAATAGAGGAGAGAAAAAAAAAGTTGAAATATGTCTCTACATGCCACGTTTGGGAGAGGGGAAAATAATCTTGCAATATGTCTTTAGAAAATATTTTCTGCTTTCTCTTTCCTTAACTGAAAGATAAAGAATTGAACATTTCTGTGTCTAGACTCTCTCTCCCGCAGTATCTCAAGGCTTTGCAGTCATCAGTGGATTTACCTTGCCTGCATCCCTGTGCAGGTAAGAAATTACCATTACCCTTATTTTAGGATGGGGAACTGTAACACAGGAAAGATTTAAGCATCTTCCTTGAAGTAACAAAAAAGTCCAAAGCTAAGCCAAGAGTTGAGCCCTGTTCTGTCACATTGCAATCCAGTAACCAACCCACTAGACCATCATTTCTATTCATCTTGCCCTAACCTGAGTTGCATAGCCAATAAATTGTGCCTGTTCTTTTGCCAGGGGCCTTCAATAATATTTCGCATTGTTACTGTCACTAGTCCAATAGCCTACAGACAACACTTTGTAGATATTACTTCTTTTGTTAGTAAAGCTGCACCTCTGACCAGAGTGGGCTTAATACCTAATATAAAGCAGTTCAGGAATTTTTCCATTAATCTTTTGGAAAAAATGATTTCTTAGAACCAACATTTTCCTTACTATCTTGCCATGTTCAACACAAGATTTCTGCACAGGCGTTTTTGAACCTTAAGAAGAAGTTGTTTTTCAGAGAGATTGCTTCGCTCACAGGCTGCTGGTTGGAGCACTGTCCCAGGTGCGATAGACTTGGTTTATGTCCCTGGCCTGCCTCATACACAGAAAGTAGGTTTTGCAGCCCCCACGAGTTACTGGCAATTTTGGCAGGAGGGTCTCTTACTTCTGAGTAAAAATTCTGATGAGATTCAGGCTTATCAAAGGAAAATAAGGAAATGTTTCTAAATACAAGAAACTAATTAGAGGATGGACAAAGTGCTGGCTAATAGAGTTCCCTTATCTCTGTCTCCACAATGAGGCAGGCTTAATCTTGGTCTGTAAAACATTTAATCTGGGCTTAAATAGTTCCTCTTCAGGGAGAGTAATAGTGTTGGTAAAGACATCCACACTGTCAATTTGATTTGTTCTTTGTTTTGCTGAAAACCCCTGACCTTTCAATTTTCTTCACTGCCTATATGATAGTCTCCTCCCAGGCTCCAGTTTGCAGTAACCAGCTAGTTCTTTTGGCCACAAAAACCATGGGAGGGAGGAACGATTACTTTGCTGCAGGGTTGCTCACTACCAGCACTACAGATACCATTGTGCCAAGCTTCCTTTTCCCTGCACAGTACAGAAGGAGTCAGTCCTTCAGTGGTATCTCAGCAGGATATCCTCACCTCACACTCAGAGGTCACTGCCTCAGCAGCCTCCTGCAAAATCCCTGCTGTAAAATCAGGGGCTGAGAAGCAGCTCTCTGGCTGTTCACCTACCTAGCTTATTGGCTCTAATCCAATAAGGAAAAAAAAAATGAAAAACCAGGAAAACCCCAAGATTTATCAGAGCAGAGAATGGGAGCAAGGTCCCAGAGGAGCCTCAGACACTGCATGTAGACCACAAAGGAGCATAAATAAACCCAGTAACAGTATTTCTCTCTGGAAGCATAGGAGTAACACTCAGAGGCAAGGGCTCAGCTCCGTGCCGTGTTGCAGACACCATGGATGACCTCTTCTCATCTGTAACGTGGACACAAACATTATTCCACCCAGACTGACAGTAGCCTCTGTACAGCTTCAAGCGGTGTGTTTGCACAGATGAGGTTCAGCCCTTGGAGGGTGCCTCTAGCTGTTGCTGTTGTCCCAAACTATGAGAAGCAAGCATGAATTCATGACCTGGTGCTGGGAATGAATGGATAGTCTGAACAAATCTCAGACAAAAAAAAAAAATTAGCTTTTGAGGGGTTTTGTTCTGAAATAAAAAATTCTCCGCTTTGGAAGGAGGGGAGGGGAGCATGAGGAATGGAGAGAGTAGTTTCAGAGTTTTTTCATGTCAATTGTTTTAGTGAACTAGTTGTGACTCCCCCATGAAGCAAGACAGACCTGACAGACATGCAGTTTATCAGCCACGCCTCAGATAACGAAAGAGGTGTTGTTAATTGAAACAAAGTGATTTTGCAGAACATTAATACCCTCAGAAGATTTGTATCTGCCCTTCATTGATCTAGAGAGGGAGGCAGACCTGAGCAGCACTTAACCAAGTGGAAGCAGAGGCACTGAGGTAAATGTGCACATTGGATCAGAGCAATGGGTTAATATGTGCAACTGCACTGAAAAAATAACGCTGTAACAGAGGTGGCGGTGCTAAAAATATACTTTAAATTTCTGCCCTACATTGTCTTTAACAGTCAAAATCTATTACATTTTGTGACAGAATTGTTCACTGGCTCTTTTCCAACAGGAACAGTAAATACCAGTGTATATGTGCCATGTTAAACCTTGAAGTGCGCCCCCCCCGTTTCTGTCGACATCCTACGGGGAAATGGACTGGACAAATACTCACCAGGAACACACTGTTGATTCAATAATTCAAAATCCATCTGATCTTGCTCCTGCAGGGGCAAAAGACAAGCACAGATCTGCAGTGTGTACAAGACCAACAACACTCCCTGTTTTCCAGCTCCCTTAATCCTGATTTCTGGCAGTACACTATGCACTGGGTGCTGCATCTGCCCTGCCTCATGGGAGATCCTGCATGGCCGGATCTTCCTCCAAATTCGCAAGCAGCACATTAACAGCTGGGGGAAGGGTCCATATTTCCCTCATTTTACTTGAATCTTAGGAAAATCAGTGGCATAGCTTTTAGAGACAGTGAAAGTCCAGAAGGATGGCTCAAGTCTTCCATTGTATGTTTCAGTGCACATCCCATTAAGAAGAATAGGCCTTCAAATGGCAACCATCCATCTCTGACCTTCCAAATTTTACAGTTATTTATAAATATCCATGTCATTCCTGCTAGCAGGATAAAATTTCAGCTAACTTAAACTCCAAATAAACAGAAACTTCAGTCTTAAAATAAAGAAAAAAAATGAAGTACATTCCCAGATAGCTGAAATATAAGAGATTCCTGACATTCTCTCAGAAAAGCGTGTTACACAATCCAGAAGCATTATACTATCCAGAAGGGCTGATATTCAGCCTATATCCTGTCTCAAAGTTGTTTGCTGAAGCCATTTCTGAAAATAGTTCTGCCACAGACATTACACAATGGGTAACTGTGGTATTGCAGCTCACTAAATATGAATCAACTGGACAGCAGCTCTTTTGCATGCTTTGTGGGGTGCTGCTTTGCTGCCTTCTTTGTCAGAAAGTGAAAACCACCCATAATACGGGATGCAAAGCTGAGTGGTTTTTTAATGCCAGGCTGGTCCTTTCCAGAGGGCTGGGAATTATATGTCAAAACTTCCTATACTGGCGAAGAAAATCTTTTTTTCCTGTCTCCTTAGTAAGACACTGGGAGTACCTCAATACTAGCCCTTCTATTTTTTGCATTTTCAGTCCTCTTCATTTATATCAAAATTCCAATTTTTCAAGAGTAAAACTGAGTATAGCTAATGAGGCACAGATCCAGGAGAAAGGGTTTTACATAAGCGTTATTGAAATATAGCGCAGACTCTGATCTGAAACTGTAAAGGTCAATCTTTATATAACCAGGTCTTTTGGGATCTGACCTATCCAAGAGCATTTTAGCTTTGACTGGACTTTCTTGTTCAAATTCAGTCCTCTGGAAATAGTGCTGTGTCCAAAAGTACCTCAGCAGGGCAGGGCTATTCTTAGAAAAACAAGTCAAAATCTGCTCGTCTCAATACTCCTCACATTGTCACCAAAACCAAGGACTGCAGCTGTGGATGCTGTTTCCATTGTGCAGTACTGCAGCACAGCTGGCATTTCATTCTCTACACCCTATGATTTAGTCTAACCACATTCAAGACAGGAGGAAGTAATACAATTCCCTGAGCACTCCCACTCTCAAAACACATGAGTTGTTATCCTGCATCAAACACTTGAAACACTGAAGCGGGTAGTTGACCACCAATTTTCCTATTGCCCACAGAAACAGTGTCTTGTTAACCCTGACTTGGATCCTTCCAGGTCCTGACAAAATCTGGAAATAGAAAGGATCTGACATGAACGTGCAGGAGGTGAGAGGACAAAGAAGGTAGGGGAGTGGCACAATGAAGTATTCAGGGTCTCAAGACATTGGAAGTAGAGGATGCAGCAAGTGAGCAGTTCTAGGGATCCTAGGTCACTCATAAAGAGCAGCAGGGAACAGTGTGCTTCCCTAAAACTGACATTAGACCAGTGAGATGTAGAAGAGGCCACAGGGCTGCAGTGTTTTGCTGGGAAAAGGAAGGAGAGGTTAAACCCCATCCCTCCTTTCTTCTCACAACATCACAGGTGTGCCTAAGGAGTGGTGTTGACAAGGTAAATGCAGCACGACACATGGATGAGCTATAATTATTCCTAGGCAGATTGTGGACTTAATTGCCCATAAAATCATCCAAAAACTCTCTGGACTGTTCACATCTCAAGTTCTAATGCTGAATAGCCCTTTTGTAGCTTCAACCTGAAGGTCATGCATGAAGTCAGCTGATCATGTCAAAGATGAGGAGGGTCTGACTTCCTCATCTGTATCTTCTTTCACTGCACAGCCTCTAGAGCCCCAGAGAGAATGAAACAAAAAGACTGTATCATTACAGAGCAGAATACTTTGGTTTGTTCTCAGGACTAGCACTTCGTCCATAGATTTTTGAATATCTGTTATTGTTTTTGATAAACTCAGAGCTGACATACCTGCCAAACATACTCTCATTTGCAGAGTCACTTTATGCACTTGGCTGACTCCTCTGAAAAAGATACAAATTATTTGCAAGGGTGATTTTATATCCAATAAGTCCTTGGTAGTGTGTTTTACATGCACTCTTTGTAAAGCCAGCCCTTAACTGCTAGTTTGTTCTACATATGTAGTCCATGTAATCCAGAACCCCTTTAAGTCAAGGGAAAAAATCTTACTGACTTTTGTCAGTTTTGGAAGAGGACCAGTGTTATCACAGTGAGAACTTCTAAGGCTTTGAGCTCCCAATATTGTCTCCAGCCATTACCAGAGAGAATACGAATATAACCCCCTAGGAATTGCTATTTTATTGTTGACGCAATAAGAAAGTAAAAATAAAAAAAGAAACACACCAGAAACGTATTTTGCAAAATTGTAGGTCTAGTCCACACAGAAAGATTTAAGAGTAATGAGTGCTTTCTTGACCTTCATGCAAGATTGAGACTTAGTCAGCAATTCTCATTGCTATTAAACCTGCAAAACCTGACGCTTTGCATCATTTTTAAATAAATTCATCAAAAAGCTTAATGTTTTTAAAACCACAAAAACAGTCACAACTGCTATCATGCTTCGCTTGGATGTGCAAGAACAATGAAAAGATAGCCACTGATACAGCCATGTTGACTACAGCAGAAAATAAGGAACAGTGATAGAGATAACTTACTCTGGAATGTTGTAAGAAATATCCTGATGTCCCCTGACTCTGACTTAATGTGCTAACCCCTGAACTTCACGTTTTCACAAAGCTATAGGTTTAAATTCTCTGTGCACTGTAGAAGTACACAAAACCTCTATAAAATCATAGAGAATAAAGCAAATGTCAAGGTTTTGAGAAAAGTACCTCAAATCGTTTTATATTATCTCAGAGGGGAAACATTCTTGATGTCAAACAAATGAGTTTTCTGTTGCTAGTGAATTTATATTTGACCATATCTGAAATAGAAGGCTTTTGCTGTGGTTACAAACTTGAAAGTATTTCCAGTGGCTTGCAGTAAGCTGAAAATGGTCCCTCAGTTCTGCAGCCTAACACAGCAGTACAACATTGACACACCTTAAAACAAAGCAGGGTTTAAATATTACACTTTATAAAGCAGCTCTCAAATCTTCTAGTAATGACATTTCAAAAATGAACACAATATAATCTAACACAGGGGGCCAACACAAAGGAGAGTCATCGTGGACAGCCCTGTGCTTTCCCATGGTGACAGCATGAAATTTGCTGTTCATCCTGTCCATTCAGGATTTCTCAGCCACAGCCACAAGCCACTCACTTAGCTGTGTGCCAGGACTGTGCAGCTGCAAAATCAACTGGAAAGCTCATGCAAGACACTCTTCACAGGGCATTGAGACATATTTTAGACTCAGGAGTGTGGCCTTTTAGACCAGACAGGCAGCCTTTGCACACTGTGGCCAGCAGCAGTCTCTGAAGGTTCCCTGGTACAGCAGATGATGAAAAGTGAAGCATCGCAAATGTTACCAGTGCATCATGACCTCTTCTGATTACAATAGTTAATGTTTGTTAATGCTGTGTATGGAGTATAACTGAGACCTGAGGAAGACCAGAGCTGCATTATTCAGCTTGTTATTCAGTCAGACACATGTAAATAAAAGAACAAGAAAGCATAAAAATCCTGCATGGTTTTTTCTATGGCTATAACTCTCAGTCTGAGAAAGATCCTACTGTAGTTACACACTAGAGAAGCAGTATTTTGGTGGAATTTCCAGAGTTTATGAATGAGGCTTTGGTTGCTCACTGTACCCAACAAGCTGGAAGGACCCTGCAGGTCGCTTTGCCCAAGTCAGTTCAGCACAGTCACCATCCCTGTTCCTCTTCTCCTTCACCTTCGCATGATGTCTGGTCTCTTTGGGAACTTTTTGATTTCCTACTTCTTGTTTCTCCTTGAACTCACAGTGAATTACTCTTCCACACACTTTTTTATATATTTTAAGCTATCACAGACCCCAAGAACTGATTTATTTGAGGCACAGTTATACTTCTCCACAAGAAATCTGATTCTCAACAAACAATCTGTAGTGACAGTTTCCTGTAAGTGTCGTAGTACCAAAAAGTCATATACCATAATATGGAAAGCAAATTTTCTCCTTACGATAAACCATCTTAATACATGCTTACTGTCATGGATTGATTAGGCTTGAGTGTAAAAACAAAGCTGGGATGAAAAACTTGATAATGAAGATTTCTAGACCTTATAAAGCCTCATAAGAATTTTTACTAACCGTGATTTGTTCCTGTAATGTTAGTGAAAGGTAATTGAGTATGAGAACTTGAACATGATCTATCTCCTTTTCTCCTTTCCTATAATCACCTTGACCCAGAAGACAGCTGCACATGATGCAGAGTGTGGACTAAAGCCAGTATCTCTCAAAAAGGCTTCCTGTTAAGTTCTCTAAATCCAGTTCTAAGGAGTTAAACAAACTATGTGCCAATTCCTGTGAATTCAAAGATAATAAACAATCAGCTGTATATATTTGGAGAGAGAATTTTAAAATCAATGTGCATGCTGACTTTATCCTCCTTAATGAGTTAGCATCAAAACAATCTTTCTCATAGAAACACTGCTGAATCACAGACTTCAGAGAACATTTAAATCTTCTGGCAGGAACATAACATGGTTCCCTAAAATTATTTGGTTAAAACAAGCCAAGTGATAATATATACCACAAAATTCCCAATTTTTGTTACGATTCATGGTCCTCATCTTTTCACGTATTTTTCCCCATTAGGAAGCCAACAGTAGAGAAAGCCAAGATATTATTTCAATTATATAAGTGAATCTATCAGATCAGATGCCAAAATATCCTTCTATGGACATACTGCCTGTTGCTGACACTAAAAATAAGTATCTTGATATGTGTTCCAATCTTGGACTTCTTGAAAACCTGTCAGGCAGTTTTCACAAAGTCTGAGCATATTGTGTGCTTAGGGCACTGAACTTGCTGCAGGTATCCACTGGGATTGTCTGACTTTCTCCAAAACAAATCTTGATTCTGATACCACTTTTGCATTTTGCTTTGCAAGCTCAGTATGACTGAATGACAGAACTGAAGCACTGGGGTGTGTATTTTGAAACTTTTCCCAGGGAGGCTCACAAGCATATTTTAAAATGGACAAGTGACTTCATCTAACTTTCAGGTCAGGAACCTTTTTCTCTTTCTTCAGGCTTCTGCAGCAACCAGTCTTCTGCTTTTTTTTCTTCCTAAAAAGAGTGTGGGGAATAGTTAGGGAATGTGTATCGTTCCTGCTGCCACACACATATCTGATGCTTCATAATAAGATGTATTTTATATAAGTGTATGCATATACATGCGTATAAAAATATATAGGTTAATCTTACATATTATACATGCTCTTTAAATCCTCAGCATGTGACACATGCAGCTTTCTGTTCACATAAGAGCTCACATAAGCTCCGCAAAAAAGAGTGCCACTAACATAATCTGTTAGTGTGAGGTCACACTTACCTCATGTCACCATGCATCTCCTTCTGTGTTTAATGTCAGGCCTCCAGGATGGACTGGGTTTGGATGTCCTGTGGCAAGTGCCGTGTGTGGCAAGTCTCTGCACCATCCTGCTGCTGGCAGGTGCTGCAATGCACAAGAGCACTGTCTTCATTTTCTGCTGGGTGCCTCCATGGGAGACACAGGATGGCATTCACTCCTGTCCTGTTACTCTCTAGACACAGTCTTGAGTTGTTAACACACCCAAAAGAATAAGTTCCACAACACATTTTTCTTTTCCTAGGGTAGCCTGATGTAATACATCTCTCAGTGGCATGAGGTTAGCTTGCCTCACCAACAGATCACCTCTCAGTCAGCAACTCATTGCATTTGGCAAATCTCATCTATTATCACTGTACGCTGCTCCAGATAGCAGTCATTAGCATTAGTCCTGCTAATGACACTGAGAAGAGTGTAAGGGAGGTTCTTCATCTATAAAGAGAAGAGATCTTCATTTGTTGAAGAGAAGAGGTACTGTCCAAAACCAGCAACCTGATGATTGCCCTGGACACACTATTATTTATGTTACTAAGCCTGCAAGTGCCAGCTTTCTCAAGTGAGTGAGAGCACCTTCTTCTAATCCTTGCTTTTACAGTGGATACCTCCCAGATATTCTACCTCCATCCCAAGCCCCCCAAAACTCATAATAATATATTCAAACATGGAATGCAATAAAATAAGGTGTCAAGATCTATTTGGATCTGTTTATCCTATAATATATGCTGAAAATATTTCTTCTTCCTTTTATTATTACACAGGCTTAACTCTCTTTTTAAATATATTCCTTCATTCAAAAGAATAGGTACTGGGGCTGGTGATTGTAAAAGCTATTTACTCCCAACTCTCTACAAAATATTAGGTAGAATAAATATTTGTGCCTCTCTATTCAAGACCAGGTTTTTACACGTTCTATGCTGCACTAGTATATGAAATGCTGAGAGACAGTCATGGTCACCAAGGTCAGCTTCATCTCACTGCAGGATTTCAAGCATTTCTCATTAGATTTAAAATAGCTTGTGATACCACACACTATGATTTCCATTGAAAATGCTGACCTATGCCCTATGTACAAAGTATTTTTTCCAGGGTTGTGTGAATATCAACTGTTCTTAAAAAAGAAGATAGCTGGTGTCACTACTAAAAGAAAATGCTTAAGAGCAAGAAGAAAACTTAACTGGGAGAAGAGAGGAAAGGAAAGGAAGACGGAAGGAATGCAGCTAGGTCTGACATGACTTGCTCACAGGTCTCAGCTGGGGATTATGAGTGTCTCTAGGCTGCACTGTGGGACGTGAAGCACTCCAGCCACGTTTGCACAGCAGGAGCCCATCTTGCTCCACTGCTGACACCCGGCACCCTGAGCGGAGGCAGAGCTCGTGCTGTGCTGACCCAGCCGTGACTCTGATCTTCCCACTTCAAAGGAGGAGGACTCCTGCAGAAGGCAGCCTGAGATTCCTAAACTGTTTTTCACACAACAGATGAGCAGCTTTTGATAAACCAGAACATACAGTATAATTAGGCCTCAAACAGCATATACTAATTACAAGCAAAGAATTATGCACATTCCTAATGAGAGTGCTGGAAAGGGGCATAGAGAGAGGAACTCTAGCAAGCACAGGCAATCTTCAGCAGCCACAGTCACGGTGCAGAGGAGCTGTGCCTGGAGGCATGGTGCCACAGGGGAAAGGATGCTGAGGAAGACCAGGACAACAGAGCTGTTTCAAACAAAATTTTACAATGTTTAGGCATTGCTGCCACCAGGAACAGGCAAGGGGGAAGGTGAGCCACAGCATGAGGCAGTGGAGGCATCAGAGGATCCAGCTCTCTTCAACCCTCAATTCAGCTTCATCTTCAGGAGGTGGCAGGAGGGAGTGCACTTGAGGATATAGGCAAGGCACCTTCAGGGCAGCCTTTGTCAACAGATAATGTGGTCTGCTGAGCCCAGCTGTGTGTTTGCCAGGTGCACCACAGAACCTGCTTGTCCCTGGAAATCGAAGTTTGGGGCCTGTGAAGTGCCAGCACATGCACAAGAAAGATGTATTCAGGGTTGTTCATATCCACCAGCTCTTGATGGCTTTCACTGCGGCTTTATTTCACATCTTGAATAGTACTGAATATCAGCTCAAGTGGAGACTCTCAGATGGGTTCCAGAGTGAGACAGGGACCCTCAAAAACACCCCAACATATCAACCACAGAACAAAAAAGGTGAAGATCAGCAAAACTGGACCTGATCACAAAGTTTATTCTCCAGAAGCCCTGTGAATAGTGCTCCTCCATCCAGATGGGCTGCTCAGAGGGACTTACCTGGTATCAGGAAACTCTAATGGTCTCACAACCAATTATCCAGCATGAGACATCACTATGACCCCTTTATCACACCTGCCTCCTGTACTGGGGCCTGGGGTTACCACCAGAAGGCCTTTTTCCCCAACCCTTCATCACTTTCAGATCCAGAACTAAAACTGGTATTTCGGCTTGTGCTCAGCCTTACTCTCTTCCTTCCTTGCGCAATAACCTGCCTTTCTAAAAGTCCATTTGCAGCCCATCCTGAGGTTCAGCCAAGCATATCTCACTCTAGCAGTGGCATTAATCCTACATGTGACTGTGTGGGTTTTGTTACCTCCTGTTACAACCCTCAGAAGTGGGTTTACCCACACAAAGTGAGGAATGAAACAAAAACACCCACAGAGAAGATGGAGAAGAAAGTCAGTAGTAGATTATCAGATTTTACAAAGACTGTAGTTCTGGAATACACAGGGAAATCAATAACCTGTATGTTCTAATAGAGGACACAGAATTTGAGACTATAATTCAGGAAATCCCATGTTACATGGCATATCTGGCAACCATAATGCTATTCTAGGAAAAGCAAATTTTATGCTTGAGTGTACCACTGAATTCTTCTGTGGTTCTGAATTCTTCTTACTCAGCGTAAGTTGCTCTGAGCAGATTTTCCCTCATCCTGTGTTTTCTTGATTTCGCATCCTTCCCATTCCCCTCAGGTTGCCTCCATCTCTTCATTGCTAGGGCACCAGAAGGAAAAGCAGCAGGAGCAGAGGATATTAGACCCTGCTATTAGATGCTGTGCCATAGCCATACATGGTAACAGGAGGAGAAATTACAGGGAAAGTTATATTCATCTCCTATAGCCTTGGGACAGAGGATGCCCAGTGCAGATGGTATCTTCGGAAACCTAAGTGCCAATTTCTGCCAGGTCACTGCTGAGCAAATAAGAACTAAGGTTTCAAGAAGCACATAATTCAGCCAAATCTGGGGACCTCTTTACAGATAGGAAGAAAAATGCACACCATTTGTGATGCAATTTCCGAAAGACCTGGGGCTGAAGTCCCTACCCGCCATGGAAAACGTAAGTGTGCTCAGGTCATTTGACACAAGTAACTGAAAAATGAGAGTTCTGTAATGGAAAACCTTAAAAAAAAAAGAGACTTGCTCATAATAATTATATCAAAAAAGAGACCTTATACAGTGCCTTTTATTTGTACTTTAGGTTGTGGTCAGTTTGTAAGTTGCATTAGGGTAAATTTAGAGAGGGGGATAAAGCTTTTCTATGAAGCAGTGAAGTAACTTACAGAAGATGCCATGTGAGGTTGATGACAAAACCAGACACAGGAAAGATAAGTGGAATCCTGCACTTAGGAAATATGATGAAGTTCTGCCACTGGTTTCCACAGGATCAGCCTTTCTACACATGGTGGCACATTAACAACCCAGATTAGTTTTGCCCATCCATGTAATACAGCTTACTCCCCCATGAAATGCAAAGACTTTTTTTGCAATATTCCTCAGTTCAAGATTGCTTGGGATAAATAATGTTTATCCTTCACAGAGATGTCAAAGGGCATTTTATTTAAATATATGCAATTATTCAAACTGGAATTTGGCCAGGTCACCGCAGTTAATGTCCCACTTTCACTATGGAAAGACATTTCTCCCTATTTAATGCTGGAAAACTCCAAAACAGAGGAACTAGATAAACCATAAAGGAAATGTAAAGCAAAACCTTGATTTTATCTTTGTGAAAGGGAACCTGCTACATTTTCAATACATGCAAATGTTTCTCTTGCATTTAGAGGGGTAACATTCTCTTTTTTTGATGGAATTTGTACAAGATTCTAAAAGAAGTGCTTTATGCATAGAAAGTCCATATGGTACTATTACTTTGGCAGGGAACCAGAAGGTCTTTCTGGTTTGATCCTTAACTGCTCCTGAGCCTATTAAATAACAGTTAAGCTCTATTCCTAGCTAGTTAAAATCCTATACTTGGTCAGAAGGTCTTTCTCACAATAAAACCAAAAAAACATATAATAATTCCTCACGATGGGCAAGTAGTGAAATACCTCTTTCTTGCACTCTTGGAAGTTGTGGGTACCTCCAAAATCCTTAGTAAATGCCTTGCAAACAAATCTGTCCAACATCTCAGTGTTTGTTCATGTATGTGATACACATGCAAAGCAAACATTAAAAAATACAGCCAAGACTGCTGCAAGGTGCCCTCTCTAGACCACAGAGCCCTTTTTGATGTCTCCTATTGCTGCCACAGAGCCAGAAATCAAAGTTTGGCCTCGCCCGTAAGAGAAAGCAGAGGGCTCAGTATGGAGCTCTGGGCAGCACCATACTGAAATACCTGGATATTTGGATTCTCCTCCCAGTACCAGGGAGCTGCTCAGGAAGAGGGGGCAGTCGGCACAAACTCTCTCTCCAGCAAACGTCACTCCAGCGTCACAGTCACAGAGAGGATCTGCTAGCCTAATTAGGGTGGCCCCAAGGACAGGATTGTCCTGAGGCACCTCCCATCCAAACTGACAGCATGCAGCAGTATCCTATGGCCTGCGTCACCCAGGAAGCCCTGCAGGCACTCATGGATGTCATCTGAGGAGCAGTATTAGCACATTAAAGAAAGGAAAGCTCAATGAAGTAGACACTAACTCTCATGAGTCTAAGTTGTTTAAATAAGCTTGCAAAATATATTTTTAATGGCATTAAAGTGAACGTTGAATAATTTTCTCCATTTGAATATCTTGATATATGCTGGAAGATACAGTAAATGCTTTTACATGTACCTCTCACAGAGAAGCCTGAATTATTCTTTGATGTTATGTGAGGAAAATGAGAGGTCTAGATTAGCAATATGAGGGTTAAAGAAGAGATCATAGTATTAAAAAAAAAGTAGAAGTGGCAAATTTACAGAACCATTTTATCTGTCTTCCCTATAATTACTTCTTGATATGGATGCAGATTGTGTGTAAACAAATAAAAATCGTGGTACAGCATCAAGGCAAAAAATGACAAAATCAAATAAGATTTTTTTTTTCCTTTCTAGTTCAAGGTCATCTTAAAACAAAAGAAACAGCATTCAGAAATAAAGATTTCAGGGGGAAATGGCTTCTCCTTTGATATGAACGTATCTGACTGTGCTAGGAAGTAACACTGTTGCTGCCTTGGCAGAAAGTATTCTTCTCCATCTTTGCTGAAGAGGCAAATTTGAATTTTCATGGCCTAGAATACAAACCCTTTGCAGTTTGTGCTCTTCCAAGGAAATCCACCCTATCATCTCACACTAGTTAAGATTACCTGCACTTTCTGCACATCAGAGTCCTTTGTGGGCCCATGAAAATAATCGCTTTGGCTGATTTTATTAAAAGCAGAATGTTCATTCAGGAATGTCACACAATGATCAAACGTTATGAAGTTATTTGCAGTAAAAAAAACTCAGCATAGAGACCATGGGAAGATTATGTAAATAATTTATTTTAAGATGAGTCAGCTCATGTTATGACTAAGATCAATGGGGGAAATAAGATTTTAAAAGAGCAAGATGACTAGAGTCAAGAAGGAAATAGTATCTTCTTTTTTATGCATATAATAAGTGGTAAAGTTAGTCATAATTGATCTAATCATAATAATAATACATCAGATTTTACAAAGAGCATATCATGTTTTGTAATGCTAAAGAAGTCATGCTACATTGCTTTTTATTATCCACAGAAGACATAAAATTGTTGGGGTTGGAGGAGATTTGAGAAGGTCTCTAGACCAACCTCCTGTTCAAAGCAGGGTCAAGGCTCGATTCAGATCAGGCTGCTCAGGGCTTTGTCCGCCATCTGTAAACTTCCAAACATGAGGTGATGTATCTCCCACCCCTTGCCTCTACCCCCTGCCCCCTCCACCTTTCAACTCAATTTCAGTTCCAGACATCTGTCCTTTCTCCTCTGTGCATCCCTGCAAAGAGCGCAGCTTTGAACCCTCACTGACCTTCCCGCAGGCACTGGGAGCTGCTCTTAGGTCCCTCTGAAGCCGTCTCTCCTCCAGCTTGAACACACTCAGCTGCCCCATCCTCTTTTCACAGGGTATGCACTCCAAGATCCAAACAGGCAAAGAAGAACAGCATGGTGCAATCCTGAGTGCCTTTTCTTCTTTCCCTGTGCCTTCAGGATCCAGAATTACTTCAGTACAGACCAAATGGCTTACACACCTCTGCATACATACAAAGCCTGGAGGCTTTCTAGTTTTCCTAAAAAAATATAAACTGGCTACAAAAGATAGAAAAAGATCTCTGTGGTTTCTCTTACCTGCTTTCAACTACAGTATGCTGTATGCAAGCAGATGAGCATTAACTGATGGAAAGCAATCTCGCTGTGTGACAGTGTTAACCTCCTTTTTCAATCAAACTGGCTCCTACAGACAGTAAGACGTGCAGTTACCAAACTTACTCAAAATATGAGTAAAGAAATTATTCAGTGGAAAAACGTTTGTTACCAGATCAAAAAGGCATCAGGGCATTTGCTGCATCACATTAGGGCCTTTACATCCCAATAATGCTGGTCAGACTGTTCCCGATTTCGCTAGCAGTAATTACTTCTGTGTCTTTGGATGCAGAAAGTCCATGCTGTTCCCTGTGGAAGAAATGAGCATGACTCACCTTCTCTTTCCATATCAAACAATAACTGAATTTTTCCATTCAACCTTTCTGGCCAGAGAAAAATTTTTCCTTATGTTCAGAAGTTTCCAACCATATGGAAGGGCCATATCCACAGAAATTCAGCATCAGTTTCTCGCAAATCCTGCTTAGTTAGTGATAGGTTATCAAAAGTAAGAGATAGGTTAACATCCTCTGTTAATTTCTCTCAAAATAAAAGGTCAGAAAACCTGACAGCGGCTGCCACATTTCATTGAAACGTTCAAAAACAGGTATCAGCAGATTCTTCCTTGTACAACAAGCAGCCAAAATCAAGGTAGTTTCTTTTACTATAAAATATATTTTTAAAAAGAATAAGAAATGTCCAGTCAATTTGGCTTTTTGCAAAAGGCTGACTCCATAAAGACCAACATTATGTCATCGTCGTGTCTGATGGCCAAGTCTGCGCTGTATGCAAGGTGTTTTGGACACAGATTTTCTTCTCGTCCTTACTCAAAGTGAAGTCTCATTATAGTTTATGATCTGTGATTTACAAGCTTGAATTGAGCTACAATCAGTCTCAGCGTATCATTCCTGATCCAGACTAGGTACTCTGGTTCATGTAAGTCTCCGTTGATGCGAGGCCAAGGTATGCAATCGCTCATTACCTATGCCATCGCCTCACTTATGGATTGCTATGAAAGAAGTTGGCTCATAGGATCCTAAGGAGAATCCTCTGTTTCAGGGCACCATGGGGGCCAGGGACTCCCTGAGGCTTGTGAGAGCTGGGGGCTCCCCAGGGTGGAGGCAGAGCCCGTCCTGCCATTCCAGCCATGCCCAGGGAAAGGGCAGAGGGGGGGGCAGCCAGCAGGACTGGCACAGGGTCCTGTGTTGTGGGCAGGTGGGGGGAGCTCTGAGGGTGGCTGGGCAGGACTCATAGAGCTGAAAGCGCCCTCTGGACCCCAACACTTTGATACCGTAAGTAAAGCTTTTCTAAAATTCAGCTGCTTTTTTCTCTTTTAATGAACACCACTCGGAGCACAGGAATTATAAAAGTCCCACTGTGCTGCCCAAAGCTGTAACTGATAAAAGTTCATGGTGTCCAACACTGGATCTGTACAGTTTTCAGATGGCAGATGCTGATTTCATGAACTTTATCTACCATGGGTTTTGGCTGCTTCAGTTCCTAAACAACATCCTCCATGGCTGGCACTGGACTTCCTTTACTGACTCCTAACAGGAAAGCCCCGGGAATAGACCTTATTCATTTCCTCCCCCATGACACACCTGTGAGGATATAATTCATTTTCTTTCTACCTAGAAAAAGGAAATGTAAATACTCTTTTTTTACCCTCCAGAGAAACGGACTGGCAGGATCTCTCCTGCACTGAAGACGCCTGTGACATGATACCTCAGAGCTGAGAGAGCAGATCTAACAGCCCCTCAACCACCCTGCTCTGCAGAAAACATGGCAGGAGACTCCCCAGAGGTGTCACCAGGCTGCTTCCATTTTCACCACCACATGGACCTATTGAAGAAGCATCGGTGTTGGATTTTGGACAACGGATGTTGACAATGCCCATGCCTTCCTTCTTTAACTACTCCCACAAGATAATGTTTCCTCCTCTGTACTATACTAAAGAGCAGTCCTAAAGGCTGAGTCTCATCACCTGTATGACTACACAGCCACTCACACTAGATGTCTATCTGAATCCAGAGAGCTGTGAATGGCATCTCTTGCCCATTCAATTATCTCTTTATCTAAAGCAAACCCAAAAGCGGTTGAGTGGCATAGTTTGTGATCCAGTTCTTCAGCAAGAAGTCAAGTTAAAAAGACTAATGGATTCACCAAGAAAATTACTTTTCCATAACACTTATTTACCTATACTTACAGTTAGAGCATTAAAAGTGCAAATAGACTAAATTAATACAAATAGAATGGAATGAAGTAAAAGTTCTTACACGATTTAACTCCACTGTCCATACTGACTGGATACATGCTTCTGAGTGACCAGAAGTTATAATCATTAATCTTTGGAGAAAACATGAGAACGTAACATAATATCAAAGCAAAGGAAGCAGAATAGAATATTCTATGGAAAAATGTAGTAAAATGTCCTAAAACATCAGACTAAGAAAATACTGGGCCTGCTTACATATGCTGATGTAAGCAGGAATAAGTCTGTCAGTACAGTGGTAATTATTAAGAGGTCGACACACACGAGTTTTGAACAACTAGAACTGGATTGTTATTAGGTTCACAGAGTTCATCTATCCCTCAGTATGAGAAACACAGGATAATGGAACAAGCAAGGACTGCTGTTCTGTGGGCTAGAGGTGGATGTGAGGACGATAAAGTTTGAATTTTACAAAATTATACTGTTCCTATAAAACTTTTGATGAGAAATAGTAGTTCTGGTCTGGCAAGTTCCTCAATTGAGTGTTAAATAGTTAAAGGCACAAATGGTTTTATCTATGTCCCAGTTTACCCAAATCCCCAGTTTCAGGGGAATTTGATATGTATGAATTTGTCTTTTGGTTTTATTTTGATGTCATTTGTAGCACTCTAACTCGTGATATGTATAAGCAATAGTTCTGACAGAGTGACCTTTCAAACTAAAGAGGTCTCCGGATTCCACGTATCAACATTCCACAATTGCATCACAGAACTCCCACTGAATGTCCAGGTTCCTGCAGTGAACTCTCACCGAGTCATTTTTTAGATTCAAAATCTTTCCTACCAACCAGGTGTACAAAAGCTCCAGGTCATGCAGAAATTCAGGGCTCAGGATTTAAATATTACTCCTTGGAAAGTTCTCCTTTGTTCTTGCTTCCATGGAAACTTTTCTTCTCAGCGTCCCTGGAGTGAAATCTTGTAGCACATGAGAGAAGAGTGGTATGGATTAGGTCAGAATTCTAATAATACTATCCCTGGTTCTGCTGCTTTCATGTAAAAAACTGAGAAAGAAGACTATTAGATCCTCTAAACATCTTAATATTTCATTTGGTCTTCTACCAGCTACCCCTCCGTTGAGATTAACATTTTGACTAATGTTTATCTCTCAGAAAAACATCCAGTTCTAAACCCACTTATTTTGGTTTTGCTCAGTCTCCAGCTGAGAGTCCTTGTTTCCTCTCCATCAAAAAGCAGGCAGTATTTCCCCCCTTTGAGGCTGCTAGCGCATTGCCATTGGGGTATCTCACAATGACTACTTTGGCAAATGTTTTGGCTTCCAGTCTCTCACCAGCAGGTCCTTTTCCCTGTCACGCTTTGCTCCAGCCTCTGAAGTATCACTTTTTTTGATGTGGACATGCCAAGATGGTACACACTGTGCAATTAGCAGCAGCTAATTATTTAACATGTAGAGAAATCAATTCATCTTGCCTTTCTTACTCAGTCATCGCATTATGGTTCATATAGGGAAAACCCACACTATGCCACACTAGAGCTCATTTTCAGCTTAATCATCAGTCTGGCCCAGGAATCCTAGCCAGGGTGGCAGGCTGGCAGGATATAACCTTCTTCCTGCAGGTATCACCTGCCCTCCTTATTCCCCTGCCCTCAACCATATCAAAACACCTCTTCTGACTGAATTTACGAGTGGATTCAAGCCACTCTAAGAGACTGCAGTTGGAAATAATTGAGAATCCCACATCTTTGTGTAAATCATAAAATTTAGCAGGATTTCAGAGTCCTGACTAATGTCTCTGTTGTGTTACTGCTAGATAACAGATTTTAATGCAAAAAGTGACCATTGTAATCATTTAATGGACTGATATCCTCCATAAAAACACAGATCATGAAATAATTTCTACATTGGACCACAAGTTTATTCTTAGTAATATATCTCAGTTAAAGGCTTTCATTAATGGAGTATCTTCCACAGAGTTTGCTGAATTGTTCCAACATTTTCTTAGGATTGTGTTCTTCACCTCACATTTTCTAAGACTCCTGATGCTGTCTAACCACTATTTTGAATTTGCCTATCTTCATGTCTGAGCTGTTTGACATTACAATTCTATGTTCATTGTGCACCCTCACATTTCATTTTATAAATATCATATAACTCTTCATCAATGATGATCATATTAAAGACCATAAGTGAACACAAAATAGAGAGAGAGGATATAGTGTATAGCAATATGTTTACTGTTGACAGAAACTTTGCTGAAGGAAAACAAATGTTCGTGTATATAATTACCATTATACAAAATCATAAGGCTAGCAAAAAGCCATTTTCTGTCTCATATTTAGACCAAAGCTCTGCAGCCTAATTTGCAGAAAACAAGATGTTTGTTTGTAACAGTAAGGTAAAAATTATTTCCTTTTTTTTTAAGCTGCAAATGATGGTACTTGCTTTTTAGGATATTTTTAAATGAAAAAAAAAGTCAGAGATTTTGAGATAAAAGTGCATGTTTCTTAATTTAGTGCCTCAGTGTCAAGCCAAGGGAACTGTCAGTATATTGTGGAAGTACTCCTGCACAACAGAAGCGAATGGAAACTCTGACTTTTATTTACATGCATGGAGGATCAAACGCTTTGTGTAAAACCAAGACAGTGGCTGCTATCCCAGATCAGCGAGGAAAAGAAAGATCTGAAATTAGAGGTGGCAACCTAACCATTCTGGCACTTTGACATCAATACATCAACTCGAAAGAAATGTTATACCAGCTTATTGTAAAAAAATAAACTATCAACTAAAGCCTGATACCAGAAGCATTAATTTAAATTCATTATTTAAGCTCATTCTTAGTTTGAAACACAGGCCAGAAGCTCTGTGGGCCCTGATAGAGTTTAACCAGATACTTATGGGTCACTTAAAACCCAGGTTGGAATAAAGTTCTGACTCAGGACAAACATTTCAAAGAAGAGTCTTTGCTCCGAAAAAAGCTTAAGAGTCACCCTGACTTGACCATGACAATCAAAGAGATAATGGGAGATTTCAGATTATTAAAGACAGAAAGCTTTAGTTAAACCACAGGCTACAATACATACAGACTGAAACATGAGACAGGCATCATAAAGAGAGAGCTTTGAAAAGCTTTCACAGATATGTCCCCCACCAGACTCGAAACAATCCTCTTCTCCAGGAAGCATTTCCAGAAGAAGGTTTTACCCCACGGAACAGGGAGCTGGAGAGCAGAAGCGCTGGCAGACCATGGACAACCGGCTCAGGGGGCCAGGCTAGAGGGTGCATGGCCACAGCCTGTGGAATTTTTGGATTCAAGAGGTGGAGGTAACAGAAGGAACTGCCTTGAGATGCAGCAGCAAGAAGAGCTTGGAGGTGTAGTTTATGTCAGCAACGTAAGGTGTTGGCTCTGATTTTAACATTTAAATGTCCCAATTGTATCAATACCAAATATTTCTGTGGCTCAGCTCTCAATTATTGGATGTCATGGTTCAATCCCAGCGAGAAACTAAGCATCAGGCTGCCACTCACTCACTCACTCACTCCTGCTCCCCACAGTGGGAATAAGAATTGCAAAAAGGAGTAAAACTCATAGTTTTATCCTATCATGTTGTGATAAGAACAGTTTAATAACAATAACAGCAAGATCAACAACAAAATAATAGTAATAATAACAACTACCATTAAAAAGAGAGAGAGAGAGAGGAATAAGACCCCAGAAAGACAAGTAATCCACAATACAATTACTTGTCACCCACTGGACAGACCCCAGACTGTTCCGAAGCAGCAATCAGCCCCTCACAGGCAATTCAACTCCATTTATATATTGAACATGGTGTTCTATGGTATGGAATATCCTTTGGCCAGTTTGAGTCAGCTGTCCTGGATACGCTCCTTCCCAGTTTCTTGTGCACCTGCTCTCCAGCAAACTGAAAAGTCCTTGATTTAGAGTAAGCTCTACTTAGCAACAACTACAACATCAGTCTGTTATCAACATTATTCTCATGCTAAATCCAAAACACAGCACTATGCCAGCTACTGGGAAGAAAATTAACTCTATCCCAGCTGAAATCAGGACGCTAGGCCATGCATTTAGTTTTAAAATAATACAAAGATTTGTCTGGATTTCCTTTTTAGAAATATGATGCATTTTCCCCATTGCGTTGTAATTCTAAATATTCTTCTTCCACCATTATCATTAAACAGTAACTATGTATCAAGGCTTTCAACAATGCAATTGTGTGCAACCCACTCTCTAGTTAAAGCAACTTTGCTCTACTGTACGCTGATCTCACACAGGCTCTTATACTGCCTTGCACCTGTAGTGCATCTGTTCACTTCCTAATTATATGTTAGTCAAAGCAAATTAATACCCTTGTGTATGGTTCATCCTCTTTGTCTTCCCAGGAAGAAACTGTCTGGTGGGAGAAGTCTCTTTCAGTCATGATGCTCTGCTCAAATTTTTGTTTGACTGCTTGGTTTTTCATTTTCTAAGGTGAATGTTATTTTGGGTGGGATTCATGTAACCTAAGTATGGGCTTTACATGGGAGATAGTAAGCCATGGTTCCTGTACTGGGCTGTGAAAAACAGGATGCATTTCAGGGACACAAGCCACCCTACCTGTGTTGAGTACTTATACACAAATTTTACCTTAAGATTTCATTGACCACTCTCTCTATTAATAGACTAGAAGTGTGACCAGTTCAGTAGCAGACACAGATATCTATACTGAGTCCACCCTTCGGTACATATGAAGAAGACAAGGTTAGAAAACATACCCAATGCAGGAACAAGAGTGCGATTTGCCATAGTCCCTAATACCAAAGATGATCCTTTTGACAGTATCCAGCAGGTTCCTGAGAGGCCTGCTTTTCTATCCTGCCTAGAAGAGGCTTTGCACCATGAACGTTTCTCTCATTGTGCCACAGGAATGAAGTTTTGATTCCAGTCTTTACCCCTCACCAGCTGATTCTTGGATGAGTTAGCCTAAGTCCACTGAGACTCTTGAAGGTACAGCCAGCCAAGACCCTCAGCTGAACCTGCTGTTCTCTAAAAATTATATGTCCAGAGCAGGAAAGGGATCCATGTGCTCCCAGAGGCTCATGTTGGGGAAGAAGGATGCTCCTGCTTTCCAAGGTTTCCTGTGGGCTGATGGATTTGTGAGAACGAGGATCAGTGAACATCTCTTTGTAGCTCACATTCCTCACTTGTTAATTTAGGTTTTGATTTTCTGTAACTGCTAGTTTTCATTATTAGTAGTTATCTCAGTATTCCCTACAGAGAATTAGTGCATCACAGGTTATTCTGCTGTCTCTAATGTGTGCTTTTTTGGTATTGCCCGAGTTGGCAGAAATATTCTGTAAAGATGGCAAGTCCAAAAGCTTCTCTTTTCTTCTCTGCTGCACTGCTTGTGGGGACTGCCACTATATTACCTTGTTGCCAACATCAAGAAATTCCTCCAACATTCATGAGATGCTCTGAATAGCCAATCTATTTAAGTGGGAAAAAATAGAGGGAGGCGGGATAAGAGGAAGAATGATAACAAAATTTGACAGTATTTAATGGGCCATGGTAGCTGCACTTAACTGTGGGTATAAGAACTTTCTTTTCTGTCTCCCAGACCAGGACTCAAACAGGGGTAAATACAGCATTTTAAATAACTGACATTCAGCAATCTGCAGGAAATATTTGTTTGTTTCTAAAAAAAGTAACACATTAGGTGACACATGCACTTTTGGAAAATACTTCTGACATGAAAAGTACAGAGCAGCAATTTAATAGGCTTGAATTAAGGCTTTCAGAGCTGGTACAATTTTCTGACCTCTTCTTCTGAGCAAAAGGGAAGAAAATATGGATTTGCTGATATTCAGTAACCAAGAGTAATACCCAGAGTACAATGTCTGAAAGTTATTCAGCACCCAATGTAAGCGGCACCCAGAAGCAAAGGTGACCAGTTACCTTTATGGCCATTCAAAAAATCTGAGAAACAGCCTCAAATCTCTCTTTGTCCTGCAGGGGGTCACACTCTTTGTCACCTTTAGGTTGTGCTGGCAACACTGCAAACTATTGGGTGATCCAGCCTGGCCTCAGCTGGAAATGAGAACAGGATTCTTTCCTCTGGAGAATACCAACTACATGTATCAACCATACTGTGTGGCCAGAACTAAAGGAAGTATGGTATTTCCAGTGGTGTTTTGGCACTACTGCTTGTAGTCTCAGCTGTAAGTCACAAGTGGATAAGCCAACAGAAATGAAAATTAAAAAACAGAACCAAAAACAATGCACAAACTTATAGAAGCTTTCTAAAACCTCAGGAAAGGATTTGATTAAAGTGAATCTATTGTTTCAGTAACTTTTTTTCTCTTGTCTATTCTCTGTTTTCTAATTGTTATATCTCTGCATGGAATGGACCCATAGCTGTGTCTGGAAAGTTCTTTTCCTGAAGTTTCTTGCCAAACCAATATTCTCTGCTGAGGCTGACAGGTTTTATGGAAAAGTGACCATGTTGATCTGGGGGAGAGAATGAGGTTTCTACGATTAGAAGAAAAGAGAAAGAGAGAGAGAGAGAGAGCGGACAGAAATGTGATGGGGTTATGATCCAAAAATGCATTTTTCCATTCAAATACATTCTGACAAAGTGCTTAGAAGGTTTTGTTTTCATTCCAATATAGGAAAAATATCAATTCTGCAACTTTGAAAGTTATCATGAAATGGAACTGCTGTTCTCCAGCCAGCCCTAATGCATCATTAATGGACTTAGTTTTGATCTCACTGCACAGGTGCAAAGTTGGCAAGACTCCACTGTCATTAGCAAGTTACCCCAGGCTAACACCTGGCTAAAATGAGATTAAGGCCCACCGCCCTTAGATTTTCTCCAATGCATGGCACATGTTAGAGCGCACAGGGCCTCTCTCTTGTTTGCAAAGCTGAAACCAAATATGTACCATGTACAATACCTCCTAACCTGTACCTTAACTTTAGGTGTATAAGTAACCTGTGCCCTGAAAGAAAGTGCCAAATTTCCCTTACAGTCAGTGGAGAGAAGTATGTGTTTGTGAATGCTTCCAGAGGGCAAATGTGTCTGCCTCTGCCTGGAAATTTTGCAGGATTTCGTACTCTTTCCATTGAATGAGAGAATTCAGACAGTAAATTCAGGATGACTGCTTCACTGCGTGCCTAAAATTTATTCAGAATCAGTTCTTGCTTTCAGTAAAGTGGACAACATCTACCATGAATCTGAGGGGAGCAGTACTTTTGCATAATATGTCCACTATTAACACTGCCATTAAAAGTACCACTGAGGTAAACAGTGTAAAAGCAGAGTACATTGATCCAATCCCAAAGCCTGCTTAACTGCGAAAGTTTGTTTAAGCACTGGACCTTTTTCAAAGCTTCTGTAACTCATGATATCATGCCAATGTCCATACCTGAGCCTAGGGTGGATTTATGTCATTAGTAAGAGGACATTGGGTTTACCATAATGCTAAAAAATTCCCTGTAGCTTGCAAAAGTGTGTCCTTGATACTGGTGGATGAATGATTTTATCTTCCATATAATGAATTTAAAAACACAAAATCCCTAAAGCCAGAGGAGCAGCAATTCCACCTTCTTGCAGTTTTTCTTGATCCTAGGAAGCTCCAGACTCAGAAGGACCAGTAAACTAAATCAATAGCCACGTCCTAAAGTACATTTTTTCTTGATGACCATAAATATTTCAGGATTATTTACATAGTGGAAAGAAAAGAAGACTGCTAGAAAAGGGATGTTTTCATATTAAAAAACATGGAAAATCCTTTTATTTCATGTTTACTTGTAATCCTAGTCTGCCTGGTACACAGTATCTGCGTATTTCTTTCTGTCTACCAGGAGCCTGGTCTGTTGAATAATGACCACAAGTCATTACTGTCTGATTAGCCTGACAGGTGATGACTGTAAGAGAAGTCCTGTCTCAGACAATAATGGTGATTTCTCCATTACTGTTTGATCAACATTCATAATAAAAATTTTCCTCTTTTCCCTATATCTAGCCTCTTCCAGCAGAACCATCTCAATCTATAAATAAAAATGCACAGACTCTGCACGGTCTTCGAATATCATTTTCTGGATAATTCCTTTTCTTTCATCAGGTTTTGTCAGAATTGTATTTAACCTGATAAGAATACTTTAAAATAATTTTGTAAAGTTAAGTGCAATCCACTATCAGCCTGTGTTACATGAACCCCAACTGTGTGGCAAATACAGCGTGTTGAAACACACTGAATTATGAAGACAAGCAGTAGCATTACCTAAGTACTTGCTCCTTGATACCATTTTCCTTGAGTCCTACTGGAAAATCAAGCCATTATAAATTTTTGCAAAGCATACCCAAAAAGGGAATAAATTAAATCTCCATCAGCAGCCCTCATTTCTGTGGTTTATGAGTACTCAATGTTTGTCTTTGCAACATTCACAGATTTATTTGTTCGGGGGTCTTTTAAACATTTTTTACTGTACAATAACGTCTCCAGCTTCCCATTCTTAAATGCATAACAGCAGCCTGAGACTACAGCTCCAGAACCCCCTTGACCCCTGATGCTGAGCTAATAGCAGCAGCCTCAAGAACCTGTTCTCTTCTGTGGCAGGTTGCAGGTGTGCTTGCCAGGGCAGATGGTTGGGTCCTGCTCCCTGGAGCATCCGCACAGACACTGAAGTGTGCCATGGTTCCAAACCAGCCTTTCTGCCTCTCACAGGTTGTCTCTGCTCCTTGGTCTTCCATACTCCCTTTGTTTCCTTCCACATACCCACAATAGCTACCACTCCTCTTCCTGGAGGGCTTCACTGCACAATCCCAGCAGCAGCAGACAGGTGGATTCCTGGACCAGGAATTTTGCCTCCTGCTCTCTGCTTTTGATATTCTTGCTGCTACTGAAAACAGGAGCATGTAAATATGTGAGGTCACACAGCCGCCAAGAGTGTGTAGAAAGTAATTTTGCTACTTGATATTCTGCTGGGAAGGAATTTCAAGTGTGGTCCAACCAGGTTCTGTAATGTTTAGTCTATCTGATATTTTTGTTAATGATTTGGATAATGGAAAAGAGAGAAAATGTGTAGAATTTGCAGACTATGTCAAGCTGGAGGGAGCTGAAAGCTTTTAAGAGGTTAGGATTAGAATTGAAACTGACCTTGATAAATTGGAGGCATTGTCTAAAATTAACCAAATTAAATTTGGTGAATATGAACATATTGTCCTATACCTAGGAAGGAGAAGCAAAATGGTAGTAAAACCAGGAGTAAAGGAGCAGGCAACAACACCAAGAGGAAGGTCATAGTGCAGAGCAAATCAATTATTCATTTATAAACTGATGCTGATTTAAAAAAAGGGGATAATTTAATTCTGTGTGATACTGGGAGAAATGTTGTACATGATGCAGGAGCGGTACTTATTCAACATTACTCTGTGCTACTGCAACTGCGTCCATTTTGGGTCACTGCATAGCAAAAAAGCCCATGTAGATATACTGGAAAGCAGCCAAAGGGGGAGCAATGAGAATGATAAGAGGTTTAGAAAACTGTAACTATGAGAAAAGGTTGAAGGGATGGGGTTTGTTTAGTCTAGAATGGGAAGACTGAGTGGGGACATGATAACAGTCTTACAATACATAAAAGGTTATTCTGAAGTGATCGGTTGTTCTTTATGTCCACTCACTGTTGTACAAGAAGAATTTAGCTTACTTTACAGCAAGGAAGATTTTAGCTAGATCTTAGGAAAACCTCTCTAACAAGAGTTAAGTACTAGGACAACCTGCTTTCAGAGGCTGCAGAATAGCAGCAGAGGTTTTTAACCAAAGGTTAGGCAAACATCTGTGACCTTGTGATTTCCAGGGGCTCCCAACCGAGCCAAATTTGAAGACAGCTTCTCAGGGAGAGCACAAGGCACACCCCTGGCAGCAGTGCCTGTTTCCTGACAAAGCCCTGGCCTCTGGTGTAAAGCAGGCAAATGCCAGCAATTGTCAGTGAAACCATTCAACTTTTTTCATGCAAACTGTTTTCACACGAACTTTTTCCCCTAGACCTGTTCTAGGAAGCAGAGAAACACTTCAGACAAAACTTTACTCAGAAAAAGGTTCCCTCCATTCCAGGCAAACACCTGAGTAATTACAGTCTGTCTAGTTAATCTGGCAAATTATATGAAACAAAAAACAGGATCTTAAAATACAGAAGGTTAGGAAACCTTAATTATAGGGGGTGTTACCAAGCTCCACACGTAATTTTTATTACAGTATCAACCCAAAGATCTAGCCAAGGTCATCATCCTGAGAACCTGGTGAAGAAGTGAGATGGAGGATATTAAAATAGTTACATGTGCTAATAACAGTCAATAAACCCAAAACAATTTTTTTGTCTTTAGAAGCTTGGTAGACTACTCTGTCTCTTGACATGATCCGGAAATCGGACTAGTTCATAAGCTTGGTTAGAAAATCATGGTTTTTAATTAATTTTCTGAAGTGCTTCTCTTTGCCTCTTGATCCTCCTAGATTAAGATGAAATTTTAAAGATTCTCTTCATAAATTTAGGAGCTAGAAATATTCCCTTGAAATTAAAAAAAAAAAAAAAGGGAGAGGGAAAGAAAGAAAGAAAGCTGAGACCTTCACCCAAGCACCTGCCTTGAGGAGTTAAGACTTCAAGCAAAATACTGTGAGACTCATAATAACAGTGTGAGAATTGGCAATCCTTCATTAGGGTGTAATTTCTCTTTCTTCTAAACCCCGTTTTTACTAGCAAAGTGGTCACACTGTAAAGAAGACTGGACCCCTAATATTAGGAGCAGTCCACATGTAGGGTCACAGCTGAAGCTCCATTCCCAAGCTAAAGAATGGTTACAGTCATTGAAAAAATTACATAGAATCTTTCTTAAGATATTGGGGGGCTGTAATTAGAGGAAACGTACACTGTACACTAGAGAAAGGAAAAATGTGTAGTTGTTTTACACAGCAAATTAAAAAGGGTGAAATTAGACAGGGGAGTAAAGAAAGATGTTGATTAAAGAGTAGAAAGAGCCTGAATACACAGGGTATGCTTCATTTTGTATGTTTGAACTCCGGCCATGAAAAGCCAGTTAGTGCTGAAGGCTTGTTAGAGCTTGTCCCACAGCAAGGCAGGAAACACGAGTAAGTGGATTTCTGTGCAGAGCGACTGGCCAGGACGCAGCAGGTGCACACCTGAGCAGGGAGCTGCACCCTTCCAGCACGGAGCTGGGCATGGCAGCCAGGTCTCTGCAATGGGCTGAATAAAGCCTGTCGCTGACTTCTGCAGGCTTTTGATCAGGCCTTAGCAAGGTTGTTTGCTTAAGTTGGGCTACTTTACAGAAGTGTTGTCAGACAAAGTACGACCTTTGCTTTTCGTGTATATTTTGCCCAACAAAAAGGAACAGCATGCCAGGCAGCATACAATGTATATTACCACAAGAGACTTCTGTTCAAACATCATGCCAGAATTTTGATCTAAGCATTGCAGAAGTGGTTGCTCTCCCAAGCCATTCCTTTCCTCTCAATATTCCTTCGTGAGCAAGTCATGTCCTGAAAGAAAAAGCGAAATGAAATTAAATTTGTTTCCTTGCCATGTTTGCAGAATATCCCTTGAAGACTAAGAGCTTTTGGTTTTACCTGAAGTTATGCCTAGCGTGCTTTGAGCTACAATCTGTCACCAAAACTCACACCCACATGTCCCTCTGTAGTTACAAAGTAGAATGAGCTCAAGGAAATCCAGCCTCCATCTGAAGAATACTTCTGGAGCCAACAGTCTTGAAGCAGAAGGTAACTGCCCTGCCAGCACAACCCATCTCAGGAGAATCAAAGGGCATGAAATCAAATAATTTTGGAGTTTGATTGACCCTGGACTCCAAGGCTTTTTATGCAATCTTCTCCTAGAACTCAAGTACCTAACAAGGCGATGCAGAAAGTTCAGGCAAGTATTTGATATTTTGATCTGAGTCTGAGTGAGGCAGTCAGCTCTCCAACTATGAGCAAAGGAATTTTCTTCAGCTAGAAAGATTTGCCTTTACTACAGAAGCAGGGTTTGGGGTGGAATGAGGCGTTTTAATTTCCAGTCTTTCTTGAAGGGGATCAAGCTCCTGGTATTTCTGCGGAAGCATTTCACGAAGGAAGTTCTGGTATGAGATAGACATATAGGTGCTTTGTAATAGGACACTTAGAGAATTTTGCAGCTGTCTGGTTTCCTACGTTCAATGGCAAAAAGTTCAGAAGTCCAAGCCAAGCTTTGTACTCACATCTCGATGGAAAACATCATTGGACTGGGAGAGAGGATGAGAAGGAGCTACATACTTCTTAAAAAAATGCCTAAATATCTAATTCCAGATGTGTAAATAAATCTTTGCTAGGATAGGAGGGTTTAAAATTAAAATAAGCTTTAAACAAACATTTTAGGGAACATACTACTAGGGAACATGCTGTATTTTCTGGACATTCTCAAGTTTTCAAGGCCTCATATTACTTTTCTCTAGAAGTAGGTTTTCTAAGTGTTCTCAACACCTAAACGGTTTAAATATTGTGTATCTAAGTAGAGTGTTCCAAATGGGTAGAATAATATAATATCTTCTAGCTTTACATGCTCTCCACGATTGCAAGCAATCCAATTACTGCTAAAATTTTCAACATAATGGCTATCTTCACTTGGTGAGCAATTTTTCATATTTTATTCATAAGCAAAGACCTGGAAGTTTGCATGATTTCATACCACTCTGGTGGAATTCTCTCTAAGTCAGTATTATGCCTCATCTGCATGCTAATGCTGTGGAGTTTGATCCATTTGCACAGGGAACTGTGTCGAATTCCTGGCCATACATCTTTAGTTCTATATTAATGTTGTCTAAGATTGATCAGCTGTTTGCATCATAGCAAATTACTTTTTGATAGGAGATGAGGTTTTTTTGGAAGTTTCTGCTATTGCAACATAACATGTTTTCATGCTAGCAACAATACTTGCCTCATAACCCACTCTCGCGCTTGCATGTCAGTTGTGTAACACTTTAGCTTAGGACATCTTGTATTGAGAGTTCTCTTCTGTACATGACTCAGTGCAACTCCCTAAGCATTTTGCAGCTATGAATCTTTCCTTGTGTTAAATGGCAGCATGGGCAAGGCTATATCGTGGAGGCAAACTATTTCCAAACTAACCCTGCAAGGTCAGTAAAATCTGCTGGTGTCCACTGAGATTCTTTAGCACTTGCGGGTCACATTCATCTTCTGTCTCAATGAGCCACTTCATTTATTAAGTGTTGTGTCTTAGAAAATGACCTTCGATAATGCAGATGATGCATAATGCACTGTGAAATCATGGGCACCTTTTGGGTTAAAGAATACTTTCTGGATATGGTCATGAACTACTGAAAAAGTAGAGTGTCTTTTTCATCCTCTTCTCTTTGAGCAAAATTTTCTTCCCTGTTTTCCAGATCATAGATACATATCTATTACAAGATTCCAGTAGGATATCTATATATAGTAAGACAGTAGATTTATATTTGGGGAAAAAACATATAAGGGGAAGCAAATGTCAGAAATTTGCATATATTGGTCATTCAGTATCCTCAGAAGTATCAAATGCTTAACCTCCAGGAGCAAAAAATCAGAGCTTTGTCATAAGTTCCCAGATTTATACAAATTGTTGTAGATTAACTAAACAGGGCTAAAGCCACCTCCTGACCACGAAGGTTCTAGCTTCTGCCTTCACTCCTTGCATTCTCCAGACAGAGTATACCTTGTAAGAGTATATCCTGGTTATATCATGTACGGGTCAACAGGGAGCTCTGCTGTTAACTTGTGATGAGATCATCTTGGCCTAATTAAAACATAGAACAAAAATTTGGAACATGGAGAAGCCTCCAAAGCATCAAGCAGAGATATATCACCCTGAGCAGACACCATAGGAACAGGACCATGATAACCTCCTGCTGATTCCTTCAGAAGCGCCCAGATGAAGAGGATCAGAGGTGGGGGCTAGTGAGAGGAGGAGGTACATATTGAAGGAAAGGAAGATGTGTAGTACTCAACTCAGAAAAACAAGGAGCTTCAGAGCCCATGCTGACTGGTGACACACCCAGGCCATCTGGGTTTGCTTATATTTGAAATAAAGGGCTTTCCATGACCTGGAGCAGTCCAAGATCTCTAAAACACAGCGTCTCTTACAATACCTTCATTTTCCAAGCATGTAGCAGCTGTGCAAGACTTGGGCCTGCAACATAAGGACATCCTGCTTTTCAGAGCAAAGAACTGCAATATGACACAGAATACGACAACTAAACAAGTTTTGCTGATTAGATGTATATAAAATTAGCAATGGAAGTGAAAAGAAATTTTGTTCTAATTCACAAGCTCTTGCCTTGAAAGCTCTCTCACTTGTTTTGAGAACACTACCTGCTACACAGGATCTGGCCTCACCCCAGGTCTCTCTGAAATTAACCAGACTTACTTTGGGTTACTTTGCATACCCTCCCTTTAATTTCCTTCTAGTGTGAGACTAAGACTTGAAATTACTTTACTAATTAATGATGGGAATTAGCAACAATTGTGATGAAAAAGACCTGATGCTGTATAACATACCTGGGTGAGGTGTTTCCTACCTCATCCCTGCAGCAAGAACAACACATGTAGAAAGGATGTGGTAACGTAGCAGGCTTTTAAAATTCCCCTCCTCTCAGTACAACATACAGGGAAAGTATTATATGATAATATTAGACCATAATATAATAATATAGCTATATAATAATACTATATAACTATATACAGACCTGCCAAAGCTATGAGTAGTCCCTCCTCTACCAAGCTTCTTCTTCCCATTTCAAGGGAAATTTCTCTCACTAGGAAAAAAAAAAAGGCAACAAAAAAAAACAACTCAAAAAAATCCTGTTAGCATGCTACCATATTTCCCAGTGGCTGTACTTCATTGCTGAGAAAGTATCAAGTTTTCCTTCTGCCTCCTCAAGGACTGGTTCTCCCTGCTCTCTCCTTGTACTCTGCATTAATGAACGTGCCCTTCTGTCTGACTCCCTCATTGCAACCTTTCAACTCATCCGTCTGTCACTTGGCAGTAGCTTCAGGAGGGCTCTTCCCAGGGACATTTCGTGTTTATTCAAGTGTTGCTGTGCTGTGAAACTAAAGAAGCAGATCTGTTGCTTCCAGCTAAATCTGTTTATTCTCCAACCCATAGCACCACATATTCCCATAAAAAAAAGCAGGAAGGCAGATACTAAATAGAAATCAAGTCAGGGGACTGTTTTCCATTCTCATATTCCCTTTAGTTGCACATGGCCTTCTATTCAGGTAGTGCACAGTGAGCTCAAACATTGTTTGCAGAAGCCATGTGAAAACAGCTTCTCTTTTTCTCCATTTATTTGTGATTCATTTGCCTTTACCACAAGTCTGATGAGCTTCATGTATATCAAGATAGTACAAATGTATGGAGGAAGGCTAGCCCCTGGGCCTGGTAGGCCCACTGACCCCAGTTTGTAATGAGCTGGACATGGTCCTCACCAATAGACTTAGGTGGGGTGAAGATGGAGTAGGAGGAGCTGCATGTGCATAGAGTGGGTACCATGGGGTTATCTTGGGATAGAAAAGCTCTCTCTCCCATGTTAAATGCGGGTGGTGGTTACTGCTGCAACCTGACAGAGGGCACAGGCTTTTTCTTCCTCAGCCTGGTTTGTCCTATTTCCATTGTACTCAAAATGAAGCCCAGGTTAGGAGGCACATTTCAAGTTGGACATCACTTCCTGTTCTGACCAGAGAGGAGACAAAATAAGTCCGTAGATAGCTTAAGAAATTGCTTTGGAGTGGTCCCATCTTCAGGAGGTTTTGCAAGAGAGCATACCCAGCCCCATCACTGGCTGGGCAGCAGCTGTGCCATGGGGCACGCAAAGGCTGCATTTGGCTGCACAGAAAAAGCACTCTTGGGTTACTTGCTGTTTCCACAGGGTAGGAGCCTGTGCAGAAACACCTGCTGAAGAGTAGTTTATGTGCTGTGACATGCTGAAACAGCAGTTCTTGCTTTCTCCAAGCCCATCAAAAAAAAAAAAACCAAACAAAACCAACCAAACAAACAAACAAACAAAAAAAGCTGTATGTCAAATTAGTCATGGTAACAAATACAGGAAATTAAGATAATGCCTGGCATTCAGAGCAACCTACAAGAATAGCACAAGATTATAGATCTCTACACACACACAGTCCCAGGTTAACATGTATGGTATGGATACAAGACAATAACAACAGAACTACCAGCATGAAAAATGGCAAAAACTACAATAAAAAAATTACTTTTATTAAAACCAAGCTTTGAAAAGGTGCACACGCTAAAAGGATGCCAGAAACCATTTCAATAGCTTTGAAAAAAAACCCCGTAAGTTAAATAGGTGAAATTCAAAGCTTGCAATAGTGAGCTACTCTGCATTGTGGGAATACATGAATTAAAGATCTATGTAAATACATTAGAAAAGACAGACCAAAAGGAAAACTGCAAGAAGAGGGAATGGCCCTTGCTCCCTGCAGTGCTCACTGAACAAGGCTACAGGCTGATTGCGAAGAGGATCGTGATCATCAGAGAAGGGAAGTCTGAAGCTGTCACTGGGACAAAGAGCCTCATGCAGCAGCAAGGACCAGCATCCTGCTAGGGCTGTCCTGCCAGCAGCCCAGTGGATGCAAAACAACTTCGAGAATTCTCAAGAGATAAAGAATCTCTGGGCTTGAAGGAACAACACAGCAGCCTCTAAAACTACTCCAGAACAGACCTAGGTCTAGACCAGTAAAGACTGGGGATAAGCATGTAAAGTTTAACATCTGGAAATGCAAATGCCAACCCTCAGTTGTTGAATGCTGGATTCGTATAAAGTTTTCAAGATATTGGACTGGTAGAAAGAATGTCAGCTGGCTATAAATGCCTTATCATCAGCTCTAACTAACAAAAGGGGCTCAATAAATACTGTCTTTTCCTGTGTCACAAACATGGAAATCAACTTTCAGCTTACAAATTTACAAAAGGAATAAAAACCTGAAAGATCAACTGATTGCAGACATGGTCCCTCAAGTTTGTGACACAAAGTTCCAGGCAGACTGTACACATCTACATCTGATTAAGAAAAACCTGTTTGCAAACAAAACATGGGTCACAGTTTCCAGAACCACCACTAAGACCATAGTGCATTATCAGAAAATTTGTGTAGGGCAACCCACAAGGTACACTTCCTACCCCATTACGACCTAAGGAAGGAGCTCTGAATATTAGATGTGCTGTTGTGTACAGGACACAGGATATCAAATTCTCTAGTACAACAGGAAAGGGTGGTAAACCCATCCCTTACGCTCACACACAATTATTCAAATATTAGAAAATAACCGAGGATGCTTTATATTGGCCCAAGTGAACAGTGACACAGGAAAACTGCCATGTTGAACTTGTCAAAAATATAGCCAAGTCAAAGAAAACAAATAAGCTTAGTGGTTGGTTAAGCACCCTCAAAGCAAATTAAAATGTTATTAGTATGATTAGCTACAATAGCTTGTCTTGAATCTAGGTACCAGGTAAAATTAATTCTCAACACCAGCACAGAATGTGGATGAATCCACATGTCTGTGCAGCGTGGGGGCCGGTGAGCCTGTAGCCACAGCAGCCCCCTGGAAGGACATGCCCAGGCCACACTCCCGGAGCTAGGGAGACCAAAAGGTTTCTCCCAGGCTGCCTGGTTCTGCTCCCCTTACCCTAGTCCCGCCTGTGTACCACCCCCATGCCCTCAGACTATTGGTCCCTGATGTTTTCTCTCCACCCCTACTGACCCCATATAAAGACCTGAGCCCTTCCTCTTTCAGCCTCTTGCTCATCCTCTGTTTGTTTCCTTGTCTTCTGCCTCTGTGGACCTGTGCCATGCACGTGGCTGGAATAAACCCCTCCCAGAGACTCATCCTTACTCTTTGCCGTTGACTTATTGAGGAAACTCTCCGGGATGTCTGAGTGTGTGTGTGTGTGTGTGTGTGTGTGTGTGTGCAGTGGCCTTACTGCGCGGCTCTCAAACGGAGCTTTCAGAAGGTTGTGGCCTCCCTACCACCAAACCTCCTGCCGCAACAGTGTGGGTTTTTATTGTGAGTTTCTTTTTGCATACAAAAGTAGGGAGTGTATTATCACAGATTATGAAGGTCTGCAACTCAGTCAAATTAATGATTCTTCTCCCAGATAGATGAAGTAAAAGCACTGTTTGTTCCCATTCTCTTATTTCCCAGGATGGCTATCATAATGCACTCATATTGCACACCATATTGTATTTTTTATATTCTGCAACTCTCCTGTTACCTGGAATCCACTACAGGCTACTGAAGACTGCTCAGAATTGAATGTGAGAGCTGCTTTTTGCTGTCCTTATTGGCAGGAAGACCAAGCTCAAACATGTAGCTATGCTAAGAATAGAAAGACTGATTCACAACACAGGTGAATCCAGCCTATTGCTCAGCTCCAGGAACTGATGCAGACAGAAGAGTATGAAAACAAGGCAAGCCTGGAGTTAGACCTCAACAACTTGGGATTTCCTTCGCTGGGGATGTATCTATCCCTTTAATAGCTCTTGGTAGACCTTTTACTCTAATACATGCACTCAGTTGTGTTTGAACCCATGTAAACCTTTAACAGCCATGGTATTTTTCACCAAGGCATTCCGCAGCCCAACTCTGTTTCTCAATGAAACCTTGTCCTTTTGTTTGCTTTGAAACTGCCCCTACTAGTTTCATTTAATGATTCCTTGTCCTTATATTGTAAAAGAAAGCAAACACTTGCTGCTTACCTGTAGAATCTGCTTGGGTCCATCTGCTGATGCTTTTAACATTGATCAGTAGCTTAGTATCCTCATTACTAAAAGATCCATAAGCAATTGAAGAAAAGATATAACTCCAGTTAATGCAGATAATCTCAGTTAGAGACTGTTTAGTATCAGGTCAGGACTAAAACTAAGTTTGCTTCTACTCAATTCCCCCATAACTGAGGGAGAAGCAGTAACTCTTACCATGTCCTCAGTTGCTGTTGAAAGCAGTAACTCCCAAGACTAAGCTTTGAGGTAAAAACTGTCTTCCACGTTGGGTTCCACCAGGCTTGATATCTACTAGGTACAATTCTGTCTGACCATGGGCACCAGATCCTGGGCCATCAAGCAGGAGCAGTCTGGGGGTTCTGGTCTGCAGGGAGAAATGTTTTCCTGTATTTTTTGCTCTCAGGGACCACAATAAAGTAGTATCTATGAGTGTTATAGTAGAAACCTCTGTGTGTCATCTGATTTGCAAAGAAAATAAATAAATGAAAAGAAAAAAATCTTAAATGAAAAATACTTCTGTTATCTGAAAATAGTATTACACAAGTTTCTCTTTTTGGAAATTATCCATTCATTTTCTTCATAAACATTTACTAAGGAGAAAAGTATTTTATGAACATATGGCACTTGTCTCTGTTTTGGATGTAAAAACGTCTGGTATTTTGCTGACTTCATTTCATTGTGAGTCACTCTGTAGGTTTGTATAAACACCAGGGTATTTTCATCAATTAGAAATAACTGAGATTTTCAACATAACATTCCCATATTTACTTGTGCTTGAATAGTTCTGCTAATACCCTAGACAATACACATATAGATATATTTACTGCACATACAGGATCCCTGCTCCTAAAAAATTCCAGTCAAATCCTGAGGACCTATGACTCTACCCTAAAACTCCACTGTAACCATTAGCAAAAATCCTTCGAATTTTCCCTGTCAGTGGGTGTTCTTCGTCAGTTAGGATACTGTGGTCAGGAAAAATAAAGTTTTTTGAAAATCAGTTTCTAATGGAAAGAAAATACTATGAAATGAGTGGGCTGTTTCTTAAGATAATTACAGCACATACAGAATCTCATCTGAATGTTTCAGATAACCTTTCATCATACTGTGTTCCTGCATATTGTTGGTAATTGCATACCCAGGCTAAGCAAATCAACTGCCGTATCAATACTCCAAGAAGTACATTGGTCCTGTCCCAGTTTTGGATTACTGCAGGAGAGAGATGATACCAGAAGTCCTGCCTGCCTCAGGAAACTCGCAAAAAGACTCACTTTAGTCATGATCTGAATTACTTGCACAACACACAACCGAGACAGCAATCCAAGCCGCTGTGGTGGCATCCCTAGAAGTGGCAAGGAGGTTATCACATATGGCAGGACAAGAAAAAGGTTAGAAGGAGAAAGTGCTTATGCTACTATTGAGGGCACTTTCACAGGAAATAGATGACGTGGGTTCAAATCCCTTCATCAGAAAAGAGTGTCTATAGCCCAGGGTTCCTGGATAACTGCTCTAGCCTTGAGCTAGCAGGTAAAATAGAGATAAAAGCCATGTGAAGCAAGCCTGTTCCATGTCTGAAATCACACTTGCTAGTCAATTTGCTTCTGAAGGCAAAAGGGGAGCATCTTCCCTGGTCTCATCACAATGAGAACAGACACCTTCGTTGTTTGTCCTCCCACAAGGTGACACTAGATGGCAGCAATTGAAGTAGCAGCAGAAGCTGCAGATCTTGCTGGCCCAGAAGGCATTCCAGCAACCAGATGGTCAAAAATACGGGGAACACCTGATAGTCACCTCTTCTGTCCCTACCTACTGCTGCAGAGGTATCCACAGTACTCAGGCAAGTCATGAAAATGAAGTCACCTGTGCCTTGACTGTCTACTTATCATACCTGATGTAGCTGAAGATGTCCTTACTCATTGCAGGACAGTTGGACTAGTTGAGTTTCAAAGGTCCCTTCCAACCCAAATTATTCTGGTATTCTGCGATTCTGTGATTCTGTTTCTTTTCTCTACACTGACTTGCCCATATCTGGTTGGCCCCTTTTGTGTTTGAGGTCTCTTAGCCTGCATTTAAATGGCAATTTTTCGCAGAGGAATATGGTAGAAGGTATTAACCAGTCTATTGTTATGTTTGCTTCTTTGGAGTCAAATGGGTTAAGTGTTGCATGGCATTATGGAAATACTCACAAAAGTGACCTTGTTAGCAAGAAAAACAGAGTCAACAAGCACGGTAATAGATGGATAATGTCATAACTGCTGTTCTGACAATTGACTTCTGAAACAAATCAATGGAGGCAAAAGCTGAGGCTCCCCAACACATGCACAGTGCCAATATAGCATATGTTCCTCTTGCTTTATTAAGACAAAACTTCACTGCCAGCAAAATCACAGGTTAGTCAAAGTTTAACAAAGATGTATCAAAAGACAGTGACCAGCAACAGCATTAGTATTGCCTTTGAAATATTCATGTGCTTCCTGTCCTCCACATGCCAGTTTTGTTCGATATCTTTGCCACAGCTAAAGCTGTCTCAGTGCTTCATTACACCTGCCAAGTTCTGAAAATGTGTTCAGAGCTTAAATCTGGATATCAAGCCATCAGCATGGGAAAAGAGCACAGCACTTTACACAGTAATTGAGATTCTGACTTTGAGCTAGTGAAAACAAAATCCAGTGCTTAGTCACTGATGGGAACTGCAGGCATTTTACTCAAGACCTCGAAACTCAATTGCTGGCTGCAGCTTCCACTGCTGCAGTGTGGGGTAGTCACCTAAAGATAAGTGCCTTATACGACAGCCAAACCATTTACGTCTTTGAGCAATTCTGGCAATGGCCTAGCTATCTGTCTGCCAAGCAGCAGGGAAGGAGAAGGGAGGGGTGGAGACATGAATTGTCACTGTGCATAAGCATACCCAAGATGGAAGCAGTGGCAGGTGACTCAGGATTGCAGAGACACTGTCTACATGTACAGGAACAGGATTTTGTAAGCCAAAGAAAATGAACTTGAGGAGAGACATAAAGGCTGACTAAAAGGGCTTCTACAGGTGTATGAGCAGCTAAAGGAAAACTAGGAAAAATGTGGCTGTGCTGCTGAAGGGGGCAGAAGACCTGGAGAACAAAGGACCTGGAAGTTCTCAATGACTTCACCACCTTGATCTTTACCAATTAGAGCAGCCTTCAGCAATTCCAGGCCATGAGACAAGGACAATCTGGAGCAAGGAAGACTTACCTGAAGTAGAGAGGGATCAGATTAGGAAATGCAAACAAGACGATGAGACTTGATAGGACAAATGCACAAGTGCAGAGGGACCTGGCCAATGTCACTGGAAGGTCGATCTCAGTAGTCTTTGAAAGGTCATGACAAGCAGCAAAAGATGCTGACAACTGAAGAGATCTCATGACACTGCTATCTTTAAGAAGGGCAAGGAGATCTGTGATACCATAGCCAGACAGCCTCACCTCAGTCCCTGGGAAGGTGAGGGATCAAATCCTTCTGGAAGCCATTTACAAACATGGCTGATTAGAAGCAGTCAGCATGGATTTACAAAGGGGAAGACATGCCTGACCAACCTGATAGCCTTGTATGATGAAATGATTGGCTTAGTGGATGGGGGGAAAGCAGTGAAGGTTTTTAATCTTGATTTTACCAAGGGTTTCAACATAGTCTCACATAACATCTTCCTTGACAAAGTGAAATACTGGCTAGATGAGTGGATCATGAGATGGGCAGAAAACTGGCTGAACAGCTATGTTCAAACATTTGGGATCAGTGGCATGAAGTTCAGATGGAGACTGGTCACTAGTGGAGCACCTCAGGGATTGGTACTGAGGGCCATAGTGTTTAGTGTCTTCATTTATGACCTAGATCATGGGACACAATGCACATTCACTAAGTTTTCAGACAATACTAAGCTGGGAGGAATGGCTGATGCACCAGATGAGCATGACATGCTGCCATTTAGAGGGATCTTGCAGGGTGGAGAAATGCTCCAACAGGAGTATCATGAAGTTCAGCGAAGAGAAATCCCAAGTCCTGGCCCCAATACAAGTGGGGTCTGACCATCTGGAAAGCAGCTTTATAGAAAAAGATCTGGGCACCCTGGTGGCACCAAGTTGAACATGAGCCAGCAATGTGTCCTTGAAGCCAGCAGCGTCTTGCTTTGCATTAGGAAAATGCTGTCAGCAGTCTGAGGGAGGTCACCCTTTCCCTTCCCTCAGCATGGGTGAGACTCAGCAGGAATGCTGGATCCAAGCCTGGGCTCCCAGTACGAAAGAGTTCCTTAGATACTGGAGTTACTCCAAGGAAGGACCACAGAGATGATTAAGGCACAGGAGCATCTGTCATACAAGGAGAGGATGGGAGAGCTGGGACTGTTTAGACTAGGAAAGAGAAGGCTTGGTGAAGCTTGTCAGTGGGAGAAGAGGTGGAGAAGGTGGAGCCAGGCTCTTCTCAGCAGTATCCAGTAAAAGGACAGAGGCAATGGGCACAAACTGAAATACAAGAAATTTCACTTAAAAAATAAAGGAAGCTTTTTTGTTGTAAGTGTGGTCAAACATTTATCCAGACTCATTTCCTAGAAAGGGTATAGAGTCTCTATCCTTGGAAATATTAAAAACTCAACTGGACACAGTCCTGGACAGCCTCCTGTACGTGACCCTGTTCTGAGCAGAGGAGTCAGACTAGGTGATCTCCAGAGATCCCACCCAACATCAACCATTCTGTGAATGTGTGAATCTGTGATTCTGTGTCAAACAACTCAGTCTTCGGATATCCCTCATTGCCTTCTGCACTGCAGAGTCCACACAAACCCTGCGAGACAAGCATTGACAGGCTGAAGCTATTCCTGTGATGGTGCAAACAGTAATCACGCACAATTGTCTTCCCGTCACTGTGTATGTCTGATTTGTTCATGTTGTGATCATTGTACCACATAGAGAAGGCCCAAAAAGTCTGTGTAGAGATACCACTTTCTTAACAGGAGCAAGAAATGAAAAATCATCTTCACAGTTCAGGGAAAAGAGTCTTTTTTGGCAACTCCCTGGGGAGCTGGTTTTGGCTCACTATCTCATTTCCTCAGCAGTACAAGGCACTGTAGGATCAAGAAAATTACAGGAAAAGATTAGCAGGCACCTTCTGGACTCCTGTCTTAGGATATCTTGTGTTCTGTTGGAGCCATACATATATGACTTTTTAAAGGAATAATTGTGGTTCTCAGAAAACAATTACTCAAAACTCACTAAAAATAATAGAAAATTGAGATTAGCCTGAATTTGGAACTCTCTGCCAGTAAAACATGAATAAACATTTGCTAAACTGACAGAACCTATGGGCAAAACTAATTATCACCTGCACTGTGGTATTAGTGACAGAGAGCATCTTGGTGATGACACTGTGCTACTTGAGGCTGACAGGGCCTAGTTGTGCCAGCTGACACACTTGCATCAGAGGTACTGCAGTATTTGGTGTTATCCCTCAAAGCTCCTGCCACTCCTAAAATACTAAGAATGCTGTGAATGCGTGAAAACATGACTGAAAGTATCCATATCTTGCAACTACTGGGAGAAACTTGGAAACTTTTCTGAAAGGTTAAGAGTGTAAGTGGCAAAAGCAGTCCATGTTATTGATTATTTCAGATAGCCTAATTCATATCCTTTGAACATGAGACCAGCAGTGTCCCTTACAATTCCTCCCTCAGGCATAGAAGAAAAATCACCCGTATTTGCCATTGTAGGGCTCAATCATCGGAACAAGGCCTCTGTCTTCTTTTTATTTTGACAGTCACACAAGGGGTATTCTTTACCAGAAGAGGTGAAATTTTATACATGAAACAAGGAGGCCAAGGTGTTGAAAAACCTCTTCTTAACCATAGCTGAAAGTAATTTTTTCTTTAAATCAGTGTCTTTTGTCACACACTGTCTAGATTTATAAAGTCATTAGTGTTTTTGCCAATAAATAACCCGTAAGATTTAGTAGCAATGTCAGTGTATTCATTTGTTACAGCTAGGAAGATTTTCAGCTTTTGTAAACTCTTAACTCATGGTACCTTGTTCAACTTCTTAAGCTTTTAATAAATATCAGGCTGTGCTAAAAATACTATTTGTCAGATGACATTTTAAAAAATGTTTTGGATAGAGCTCTCAAATCCTATTGAAATGTTTTGAGAATATTTTTGACTGCCGATGCACTATGAACAGCAGGAGACCTTGCTGACCCCACCAGAGATTAATGGGCTGGAATTTGTGTCTTTCTGAGGAATGGAAGACGTCAATGCTGAAAGTTCCCTTACCCCACAGATAGCTGGTCCCAGTCCTGTTGTTTTTTCCAGTCTTCAGAAAAATCCTTGGCAAGAGCTATCATTTTTCCAGCCATCAAATTTCCAAGAATCTTCTCTTCACATCTCTCTTTTTCTTTGATGGACTCTCTCACCGTAGTAAATGCAGACCTCTTGCAGGAATGTGGGCCAGACGTGTGTGTAAGCCAAATGGCTTATGCCTGGAACAACAGCAAATGGACAGTGAAATCCAGCAATGAGATGAAATAAAAACGGATATTTGTTTTAGTATAGAAATGTTTCCCACTTCTTAATTGATTTGACTGAACTGTGCAATTAGTTTTGGCCCATTGGATGGCTGATCATGTAGGGACACAATGTCCAGTGCCGCCTTATACACACATGAAATTAAATTGTCGAAAGTGGCAGGCCTGCAGAAAAATTTTCACAATTTAACCTAAGACAGAAGAGGCAGATGATTTTTTCCCTTTTTTCCCTCAATCCAGATACACCAAAAAATCTTGTTTCTTTGAACAGGTCACCTGACTTCCTGTGAATGAGTGAGTATATTTTTGCCCTTTGCTGCTTGGCCTATACGCACTATCATTGACCTATTACTAGGTTCTTTCAATAGTATTTTTCCTGTTCAAATGGTAGAGTTCGGGGGTTTTGGCTGTCTCACAAGTGAGAGGCAAATTAGACACACATTTTTAAAGTCCATCAAAATGCCATGAAAATCTTTAATTTTAAATGAGCTGCTGTGTACAAACTCTTACACTTGAAAACACATTTAAGTGCTTTAATAGTTAAACACCTCATTTGGGATGTACAGATTTACAACTGTATTCTGATTTTCAGACATACTTACTAATTTTTACCTATATTATTATTTTCAGTTTTTTTCCATTTCTATGATGCAATGCTGTCTCTGGTAAACGAAGAAATAGAAAGCGATCTGTCTTCTACAGGTAGTTGTATCTTGCCAAACACTCAGAGATTGGGAGCACTAGTTTTTAGTGAATGTCGATTACTCTAAGGAATAGTTGATGGACCCATTAAGTTCTAGCCCTCATATTTACGTCTTAGTCCAGATTACTACCAATTAAGAATTCCCATATATGAAGAATATTATAGTCAGTCAAAAATAACTTCAAAAAATCAAGGAGATGGAGTACTACAGAATAGTCAGAATCACCTTGGTTCCAGTAAAGATTGAGGAGAAATGCTCACAGGAGTCATTTTTAGGAAGGAGGGGAAGGTGGCTGGGAGCAACCAGCATAAATTTACCAATGACAAACTGCCTGGCCTACCCAGTTGCCCTCTACAATAGGAGGACTGGTTTCGTGGAGAAACAAAGAAGTGCATGTTACTTGCCTCAACATCAGCAGGGCTGTTGATGTAGTTCCTCATAGCACCAACCCTGGAGACAAACTGGGGAGACATGGACCCTGGGTAGACTCCAAGAAAGGTGAAAGACTTGCTAGGCTGGCAGGTTTAGAGAGCAACAGTCAACATTTTGAAGGAATGTTACTGAAGAGCGATGTTCCTCAGAGATAGGTACTAGAGCTGACATTGAGCTGATACAGGACAACAGACGGAGGACGGCAGCTCTGCAAGGAAGTGCTGGGCTGGTCTTGGACAACAAGTTAAATATGAACAACCAGTGCATCCTTCAAAGACTAACCATGCATTGGCTGCATTAGCAAGGTGGTAGCAAGACTGAAGGAAGAGGTTGCCCACTCTATTTGGCACTTGTGCATCTCCATCTGGAGTACTGAGCCCATTTAATTGAGCAATTTACCTGAGCCCATTTGGGAACTCCCCAAGAGGAGAGAGATTTTGTCCAGCAAGGAATATCTCCAGCAGAGGTATGGGAACTGAAGCAGCTGATATTTGATGAGGTGAGTCTTTCAACCTGGAGAAGACTAAGGAGGGGTCTAATTGCTCTCTTGAACTACATAGTGGGAGGTTGTAGAGAAGACTCACAGTTTTCTAAAAGAACACAGGAAGGGGCAAGAAGCAGCAGTAAAAGGCTGCAACAAGGGAAAATCTGACCAGATCTGGTGAGGATGGTGCAAAACTGGGACAGGGGCTCAGAGATGCTGGTGGCATTTCCATCCTTTGAGGTATTCAAAATGCATCTGGGCTCTGGCAATCAGACCTAGCTGTAAGTTAGAATCATTGAATCATAGAATACCTCAAGTGGGAATGGACCCATAAGGATTATCCGTTCCAATTCCCTCCTCATCTTAGAACTACCTAAAAGTAAACCATCTGATTAAGAGCACTGTCCAGACACTCTTTGTACTCTGATAGTCTCGGTACTGTGACTGCTTCCCATGGGAGCCTGTTCCAGTGCCTTATCACGCTGTGTGTGAAGAACCTTTTCCTAATATTCCGACTGAACTTCCCTTGACACAGCTTCATTCCATTTCCTCATATCCTTGTTAGCCCTGACTTGAGCAGAAGTTTTGCCTGGATGACCTCCAAGGTCCCTTTCAACTGCAGTTATCCTGTGTCCATGTCTCTAAGAATAATTTAGGTCCTGTTTCTCACAGTGAACTAAGGAGCAGCAGTTGTCACGGCCACTACCCCGAAGACGATTAAGACACAGGATCTAACATCTTCCTATCTATAGAAATGTTCCTCTAGTCATATTTGAAAATACATCTCCTTCTTTACTGCTCTTGGCAAACACCCAAAATTCAGTTTTAACAGTCTAACTGGGAAGGACTGGAAAAAGAATTCATCAGGGTAGAAGGAAGGAGCCTGGGATGCCACAAAGCCACTAAAATGACCTTTTTCTCTTTTTTGATCTCTCACAAAAGGGACTGTAAGTGTGGTGGAGTGTGGTAGGCATGGGCTGCCCCTGGACTCGAGGCCTAGCACACCAGTCAGGCCGCAAGCAGCCCCCTTCTGCGAAGCCACCCGGTGTCACACCACCCACAGCCGTGAGCAGGCGATTTAGGTCAACCCAGCCCCTTTCCACCATCTCTATGCTTGATCCGAACGCAATAAATAGAAAGGCTATTTTGTCGAGCCCAGCTGTTTTTATTCAAGAACTTCTCAGAGGAAGCCTGAGTGCGTAAACAGGAAAGCAGGGGCTGTTTTTACTTCACCCATCTATAGCCAGTACACGCGGGTGGACATCAGGCGAGGGCCAGCTGCACCGAATGCACCCAACAATTTGCTCCCTAGGCAGCAGTACCAGCACCAGGGCAGGCACGGCTGGAGGAGGTGCAGACAAACACAACACCCCGATACCCCTGTGCCGACCCCGGCAGCCCCCCAGCTCCCCATCCTCACTGGGGGCAGCAGAAAGGCAAAGGGGCGTCTGGAGGATCATCCTCACTCCAGAAATTAACAAACAAGGTGTTTTTTTCCTGCAGGGGTGCCGGCCTCTGAGTGCAGTTTGCTGATCATGGGGGTCCTCAGCACAGTCCCCCAGCACCCTCATGCTTGTGTGATGTGAAGTGCTGCAACCAGCAAGCGCTGGGCACCTATTTTTAGCCCTTGTGGACTGGAATTGCAGGCTGCACTGCGGATCTCCCTGCAGAAACACTGGTGGGAAGGAAAAGCAGCACCACGCTGTAATTTTGTCTCTAGTGATGGGGTTTTCTTTCTAAATCCTGAATATCAGTTTCATTCACTACTTCAGGCTACAAGAAATATGCTTCACCTACAGCTATAACGTCTTCTCTCCTGCCTATATGTCACCATATAATAAAACACACAGCAGTTTTATAGTCACTGTAGAGTTATTACAAGACGTATGTGTACAGAGCACACTGGCGTATATGACCACCCAAGTGATTAATAAAACTGGTTGCCTGCTAGAAGTGGTCTTTAACTAAAGGTTGAACAAAATTGCTCCTGAAACCTTGAGAATAATTTAGAGTGGTTGCTTAAATCACAGAGACACAAAGTCTGCAGGAGGTGGATCTTCATGCAGCTTTCATCATTAATGTTTTTCCTCTCCATGGTCTCAACACCTTTAAATAGAACAACCTACCAAATAATATTTATGTTAATTTGTTTATTTGCTGCCATAGAAAAAAAACAACAGCAACAACAGTGCTAAGGGAACAAGTGTGAATAGTAGTGAAGAAGTGCCTTGGTTATGAGTAACTTCTGTCTCTATTTTAAACATAGTGAGCAAATTCTGCTCAGTTACACCAGCCTAAATTGGAGAAAATTGAATTCCGTGAGATTTGATGACAAAATTTAGCACACGAGTTCAAATCACCACTTCAGAAAATAACAAAATCTAATTATTAATTTTATTAATTACTCTCAGCATATTTTGCGCATTGCTTGTAAAATTTTCCTTGCATATAACTTACTTGTATGCATAAACTGAACATCAGTTAATTGCCTTATGTGTTTTACTACTTGTTAATAACTTGAAAGCCACAACAGTAGTGATCCGAACTTATATCAGAGAGTAAAACAACCATTAGCTCTGCAACAGAGAAGATAGGACATGAAGAAACAGCAAGTCTGCTCTGCCGGGACAGTACCACCTTATGTTTGGTTTTTATTGTACAAATCAGGTTGTAGTGTAGAGCACAGCGAGAGCCCTCAGAAAAACAGATTTACCCCATGGTTTTCTGGATCTTCAGTTTGCTATAAATAGAAGCATGCTAAGACTGTTTGGGAGACATTATTTATTCTGCATGTATCCTATCATTAAGGGGGCTTACACATTTTCTACCCTGTCTTTAATCTGGAAAAGATAAAAAATAAGAAAACAGTAAGTTTAGGCTAGAAACTTTTCTGCTGTTGACCAGCTAAGTTCATGTCATACTGCCTCCCAGTTAATGCCCAGCTGCCTTTTTTAAACTCTCCTTCTGCTTCAATGCCATAGAGTCCATCTGCCAGGCAGGAGTCATATACAATGCCCAGAGAGTCACTAGATAGACTTCAGCATTTACTAACTTTAGCTAAACCCACCAGGGACCACTATAAAGAGTGGTACAAAACTAACATAAGTCTTGGGTATTTGATCCAGGGTTTAATGTTACAGTTTCCAGCAAACACAAAGGTTTTGGGGGTTATTGTTCCAGTAAAAAGGCAGAAATTTCTGACAATGCAAATTGAATAGGTGACAATAGGCATTGACTGTTCCAATGAGTTTGAATTTGTTGAATTTATATAATAGAAATAAGCAGCCTAAGACACCTCCTCCTGGGTCTTCAAGTGGTGTAAATCAAATATAAACTGTACAAATTCAATGGAGTTACTTTGATGCAAATGGGATTAGAACCAGACTCTGCATCTCTTGCAAGCAGTGCCCAGTGTTATTCAACACCCCAGCAGTATGTAAAGGAGATGGCTCTGGCCATTCATATTGACGTCCCAAGAGTCTCTGATTGATGCCTCTCAGGGCAACTGTTACTGCAAAGTTGTCTCAAGTCCTGAGAGTGATTCGACAGATTTTCTCTTTAACCTTGTGCAGGTGTCAGAGCGCAGGTAAAGAAAGTGAACGAGTCCATGCCTGCCATCAAGTCCATCCTTTCTGCATCAGCCATTAGGAAGTGCAGTTATGGAGCCTCTTCTCATCCCAGCGCAGGGAGACATACTGCAGTGGCCAAATTCTCGGTGTCCTTTCATTCAACATAACATAATACAACAAGATTTCAGGAGTGTCTGCCTTTCTCTTACCCTAACCTCCAAAAGCTTAAGGCAAGGCATCCATGCCTTTTTGGTTTGAGTATGGAAGGGAGGAAGAAAGTGCCATTTTACTGCAAAAAGTCAGTATTTCATTTTAAAAAGAAAAACAATGAGGCCAATCAATAGGTCTTGCCTGTGCACATTTATAGAAGGAACAAGGTTTTTAGGAGAAGTTGGGAGGTTGAGCGGTGAAACCACAGACTAAGAAAAGGGACTCCAGGACAGAGCCTCCTGTTCCTTCAGCCTATAAATTTTAAGATTTCACAAAATCCTGTCCCTCCAGCAAAATCAGCTCATACACAGGTAAATAAGAGCACCGCAGCACACAGCAGGAGACAGAATCAGCTACTACTATTCATGCAGGCTGAAATTTGGGGCAGTTTAGTTGACAGTTCATGCACTAGGGGATGAGAGTCACATGGCTTTTCTGGGTCTGGGAACAAGAGAGTCACTAGTGTGAAAACAAAGGAAGACATGGTAAAAAGCTAGGAGCTACTCAGAGAGTCCTGAGGTACCTGTCTTCAGAAAACAATTCTGGGATGCAAGGAAAGAATTAAAAAGCTCCCTGGAGCTCCATTGCAGTGTTCAGTACTGTTCCTCATGGTACCCAGTACAAATAAAATGTGAACTCAATAAGCCTATGTAAAGCATATTCAAACTCCCTTTTCCCTTTCCTTTTAGCTCTCTCTTTCATGTCTTTTCTTTGATTTCTGAATGAAATTCTGCCTTGCCTTTGTGGTCAACCATGCCAGCCATATAAAGGTCTCTTGAGAAAGAGACTCTTTTCAAGAGTTAGTAATCATGTGCAAAGAATTTTGGTCATAAATACTTCAGGGATATTGTCAAGAATAAAATCCAACAAAAATAGGCATGTTAAAAAAAAAAAGTAGGAGTAGTCCAACAGAGCCAGCTGCACTTCCTCCTGTCACACAGTCCTTCATGTATTCTTCAGCACAGGACAATTCAGAGGATCCAAATAATTTCTTCTGTGGGGGTAAGCTGCTGCTCACATCCTCAAACAATACAAGTCTTTCCACGTTAATGGACATGATAAAATTGGCATTTTAAAGACACATATAATTCATCTTTCATGATGTATTATCAGTACCACAAGTACCAAAGGGATTTAAGAGACAATCTCTAGCCAGCAGACACCCCTGACTTAAGCCTGCACTTGCAGTTTCTGAAACTAATATATGCTTTCTCCATCTGTGATGAAAAGGCATCTCCATCTTCACTGGAGAGGAGACCACAGCTTTGAAGATCATAGCAGCAGTGTGTCCATATGAATGATAACAAAATCAAATGCTCAGCTCATCTTTGCTAGCAGTCTGGTGTCCTGTGCCTCACCCATCACTATGAACTCTGACAGCATCCTTAAACCATCCCTTCTTCTCTACCATGTAGGTGGGATTCATTTTCATGGATAGCATCCTACAGCCACTTCAGCAACAGGTGTGGCCCTGCCTGGGGAAAACACAGTATGGTCAGGCAGAAGCAAGTGCTTTGTGGAAATTCAGTCAGCCTCATCAAGTCCAGCACAGTTACCACCAGAGGCCACAAGCACAGAGATGTTACATCTTGTTTAACACTTGCTACCTATGAAAGGCACTTTTTAGCAGCAGTGGTTCCTAAGGAAAGAGAAGACAGTCTCTAAGACCCTCTGAGAAAGTATTCAGCATTCTTTTCTACAGTGCCAGTGTCCTTTTCTATACAAATATTATTTTGTTTCTAAAATCTGTTAGATTTCTGCTTTGTATCTATTTACAGTGACCCCCAAAATATTCATAGGCAATTTTGGAGTGGTGAGTTTAAATGAAATTCTCTCTATAGCTGTGGTTCTCTCTGCCTTAACAGATGAAGCAGAGAGATTTTTCCCTCAGTTCTTTCACCACACACAAAGTTCTGGCTAAAATATGTACCTAAATAAAGCAGCCCTCTACCCTTGTTTTTCTCTTTTTTCTGTTGTTGCGATGGAGCAGAAGTTCATTACTCCTGCCAAAGCTCCAGTGGTACATCAGGACTGAAGTCATATGGGAGAGAGAGAACATGTTTACTGTGTCTATGTGTTACAGGCAACACCTGTGCTCAAAAGTGGGGTTTGTGCCAGGCTTTGGCTGTGGCAAAGCAGGCAGTCACTACATGAGAACTGGAGGGCAGAGGGTTCCTTTCCCACAACCGGGAATACCAGGTGAACTGAGTTTCTCTTAAGCGTCCAAAGAAATAGCCATATTTAATAATCATAATATCCTTGCAAGCACTCTGCAACACCAAAGGAAATCAAAATTCAAAAGACAAGTTTACAACATCCAATTAATTTCCAATGAATCTGGTTCATACATCAAAATCTGAAGGCAGAGCAAAGCACGCAGCAACTACTGCACTGCTCAAACTAACAAATTACTTTTCTCAAGGTTTGGACCAGTAAATAGATGCTCTTATTACATGTTTATATGAATCATTTGATATGATTCATTGGTTTGTTTTGTCATTAAAAACAACAGGCTCTGAGTATCTGTCAACTTCTGTTGTATGTGCTAAAGTTAATCAGTCACATGCATTTTAATTTGGCTCTATTAATGGCTCCAGCTTCTTGAGTTTGAATAGACCATGGGGAATAATGCAAGGATCTATTTTAAGTATACAACCATTTTCTATTTTGGCAAAGAAATAACTGACAGTAAATAAATATCATGCCATATTTTAGATTCATGTGGATGATTCTGGATGACCTTACAGAGCTCAACAAAATAAGAAGAAAAAAAATCAGCAGCCAACATAAAGAATGTACAAAGATGAGCATAATACCACTGAACTGCTAGTAAATGGAGGTGTGGCTGTATTAAGCTAACTTGAACAGCTATTTGACCATTTCTTCCTTTTCATACTTGAGACCAAAATTAGTTCCAGATCCAGGGTCAGCTTTTTGAAACTATTCATAATATTTTATGCACAATACAGAAATTAGGCCTTTTCTGTATTTTTAAACATATTTCAATGACTAACATTTGAAGCATTTTTCCTATTAGACCCATCCATAGTCATCATATCATCATAGATGCATGAGATAAAGTTCTGCTTTAGTCTTTGAAAACCTTCCTATGAAGTGGGACTTTATTTTCCTTCAGCCCATCCAGCTCCCAGTCTACTGTTATTTCCATAGAGGTCTCACCAGCAACCCTTAAAACATGGGAGAGTATGAAACTCTGAATAAAGATCTTGTTCACAGTGTAAAGATAGCTAAATCAAATTTGGTGCTTCATCTCTTCAAATTTTGCCTCACCTGCTGGTAAAGCAAAAGTTATTACAAAATAGAAATATTACCTCTTTCCAGGCCACTTTAATGCCCCACTAGTAGAGAAATAACTGGTTTAAAGATACATTCTTGTGAGGGTGGATGAATGAAGCATCACATTAGATGGGAGGCGGCAGGATGAATTTACTCTCTGTGCAGTTATTATTTCACCCATTTCCCATTTTGTCCGTATAACCACCAAGATTATGTAAGTCTTTCCCCTGCTAGGAACTGGGTTTACTTTAGCTGGTAGTGCTCCAATTAATGTTATTTTTATCTCTAAAATTGCTAGAATTTCTTAGAAATCCTATGTGGGATGATATTAGCTTATTTGGCCCATACTTTTAGAGTATTTGTTTGTTTTTCTCAGGCAAATAGATGCAGGCCACTCCACTATCTATTGCATTAGAGCTGAGCTCATCACCTTTGGTCCAGTAGACATCAGGACTGACAAGAGCTACCAACAGGACAAAACACCTCCTCCTGAGCTGGTGATCTGCCCAGCACAGGCATCACTGCTGTCACTGATGGTGCCACACAACTCCTTTCCCACAACAGAGTGAGCTGTAGAGATACCTGAGAAAACAAAGTTCAGCTCTCAGTTACCTGGGATTGTCCAGTGATAAATGCAGAAGCCACTTAGACCTTTCATCCTGTATTCAGTTCTCCCCTACATCTTCTTTTTTCTTCTTCTCAACTTAGAGGTATTTTACTGCATCCAGTGCTAAGTTATACCACAGAGAAAATCAGAGTGGTTAGTTGTATTCATAAGAGCTGAAGCTCTTGAATACAAATCAAGAGTTAAACCTGCAGTAGGTACAAATTGATATATCTCCATTAATTCCTTTGGATCTATGCCACTACTCTGGTTTTCATCAGGATATCTAGTGGGAAAAATTTCACATGGGTTGTTTTTTAATACTAAGATGTAGCAAAACAGTCCAGCCATAGATCTCTTCCATGGAACAGTCTTCATTTTGAAACACAGATTGTCAGCTTAGTTTTTAAAAAATAGTGTAACAGCCTTTAAGTTCACTCACAGGTTACTTTTTTTTTTTTGCCTCTGAGGTTTTGGGTCATTGGGTTGTTTTTTATTTCTGGGACTTTTTTAGAAACCTCATAATTCATATATATCCACACCTTTCAAAAATCACTCTGTTGTTCTAAAGGAACTTGCTTTCAAAATAAAGAACTCATCCACATGTCCCGTCCTTGTGCTGGAGTTTCTGGAGTGGAAATCAGAGCTGCAGCCAGTATACTTTAAAGCTTTTTTCACTTAACAGACCACTTAGTTTACACAAATTGCATACTTGCTGGTTTCACCTGTCCAAATTGCAAAAACAAACACGTACAAAAGAGCCAAAGTAAAATCCGAGCACGCATTCAGAAGATGAATGGCACCAAAGAGTAGCTGTTTGTGGATAGAGAGCATTTACACTTGCATTCAGTGCAGAGTTATCAACATGACAGCTTCCTTTTGTTGCTGCTGTGTATTGGCTTTGATTAAAAACCACCACAGAGCTGAAGGCTAAGAAAAACTTCCACATTTCCCAAATTAATTCTGGAATATGTGAAGGTTAAAAGGTCGGATTCTGCTGCACAGCACACCCACCAGCCTGACACCAGTGAAGCGACTCCCTTGCAGGAGAGCAGGCTGGCCAGTGCCCGATCCACTGAGAGATTTTAAAGGAAACTTTTTCGTAGGTTACACCAGCTCACCTAAGATGCTACAGGGAAAAAGGAAAAAAAGAAACAAACCAAACAAATTCTATTTATACCAGGTAAAATCTCCCAGCTGAATAGTCGTGGGCTTGAGTGGGCTTGACTACAGATCTTTTTAATATCGAGTGTGTTTTTTGCCACTAACTGTACTTCCCGTAACTCTGCTCACATTAAGCTGCATCTCCTCCCCAGTCTCAAAAGACCATGAGTTCTTTCTCTTCAGCCTCCATCACCTCATTTCAGATATTCCTCTCCTGCTGTAACTGTGGCTATCAAAGCAACTCCACAGTAGGCATGCAATCAGCACCCAGGGGAACATCGCAGCTCCAGAGCCCCTCCCAATACTATGTGTGCAGTTTCCTCAATCCCATTGAATTTATTTTGTTATTTTGTTAAAGGCTCCTCCCTGCCTTTCTCCAGGTTCTTTCCCTTCATATTTATTGCAAAACAGCAGACTTTCTACAATAAAGCAGGAAGAAAAGAGAGTCCATCACTAAATGTAAGCACTGGCTTAATTCCTTCTGCCACTGGACCCCATATGTGCTCTGCTTCTTACGCTCTCATGTAATGGAGGGTTCAGGTGTTTCTGATGCTGCTGCCAGGCACTAAAAGCAGAGTGATACAAATGTGAGGCAAAAAGGATCCTTCGATCCCTAACTGCAATTGCAGATAAAGCTGGGAATTCTCCAGCACACACCAAGCAGCTGCTGCTGTGAACAGGCTCCAGGGATGTACTTTGGTGCATTCTTGGCCTGACTTAGTGCCTCATTCTAACTCAGTTTTCAACCACAGTCATCCTTCTGCTGGCTCATTATTACAGCACTATAAAAATAAAATGTTTGGACAGAACTGAAACTTCCTCCTAGCTGCCACTCTCATTTGCATCGCAGGCTATTAGCCTATATAAAGGCTGGCAGTTGTTTCCATCCTATGGCTTCTCTGATTTTCCTGTCAGATTATGTTTCCCTCTAATGCCCTTTGTGTACCTCTAGTACAATTAACAGTGTGGTTACTTGATCTCTGAATAGCAAAAGTCATATTCAACTCAGCAGGAGTCAAGTCAAAGAATCATAAGATCTCCTGGCCTTGATCTGCTTAATTGACTTACTAACTGAGATAACACTGAATTATCATATTAACAATGTTCCTAAGTATTTTTCTTGCATTTTTTTATTGTAACAGTTAGGAAAATAAATGTTTCATGTGATTAAAAAATGTAGATATTTATGCAGTTAAAGGGAATGAATTAGACGTGTTTGACTTTAGATATTAAGAGGGTTTTCAGCATTTAATGGAGTGAGTTGCATCTGCTCTGGACACAGATATTTTTTATTTTTTGTTTTCTTTGAATTTCTGAATAAAATAGATAGGAAAATAAACAACTACAAGCAAGACATTACAGTCCTCACAACTATAAAACTCTCTGGCTTGTGAAAATGTGGATTCTTCATTTCAGATCTTGCTCAGCAACACACTTGAAAATACATTCATTCTTAAATGTTAAAGACACTGATCGTAGCAACTCAAGTGAAGGCCCTCTGACAGAAATGTTAAGGAAAACTCATTCCTTCATCTTTATTTGATGTTTACATTGCAGCTCTGGGCCTTACTGGTATCTTTGAGGCAACTGATACCTTCCAAAATCATCTTTAAGCAAAAAACAACCAAATACCTTCTACAAACAGAAACTGAAATACAGGGATAGATGAGAGCCTGTGCAGGAATTGTGAACGACTTCTGTAATATAAAATCTTTAAGGAATAGACAATCTTTTAGGAACAGGTCTCAATGTTGCCCAAGCTGCACAAGCCACCCTGTCAAAGGACACCAGGGTGCATGTGTCAGAAGACACGAACACCACCTTATTCTTACCAGCCCTGAAAAACTGAGATCCAGGCCTCAGGTCAGCCTATCCATTCTTGATTAAGATTTCTGTCAATGTCCTCAATAACATCGTGACATTAATCCTCCAAAGATGCTGCCATCCTTATTGGTCCAGAACAAGAGACATCTTACGTATTACTCATACTGCCTTGGGCAGTGCATATCTATAAATAAATACAGCAATGAAGGTGTTTAGAAATCCTGTACTGAAGAAATTTGAAGCTAGTCGGTTTTCACAGTGATCAGATTGTAAAGGAATTAACTGCATTTAAAAAGAGAAATACTGGTGAGAGTTCAAGTGAGATATAGTCTGAGATTTTTGGCCTGGACTGCTTTTGTTTTCAAATAATTGTGTTTGCTTCTCAGAGCAGGTGAGGAATAGGAATGTGGAGAAGAGTGATCAAATTTCATCAAAAAAACCACTGAGGAATAAAAGCAGCCATTACATTAATCCTCATCTTCAGAAAAATTCTACTTCATGTCAGCAGTTGGTAAAGCAAGTAGGCAAAAGGTGACAACAGGGTAATCTGCCCTTTCCATGTCCCTAAGCCTCATGAAAAACCCACTATCCTTGTCTCTGCCTAGATTTAAACTTTTAACCCTTCATCTGATGTACAGGAGTTACACTCTGCTTGAAGGAGAAAACCATGCTTTCCCCAGCTGGGAGTTATCTTGGAACCCTGTTACCAGTCTGGTGGCCATTTGTATCAATGATTGCACTCACTCACATATTTTTCTTGCAGGTAAAACCTCTGAGTGTCTGGCCCAGAATCAATTCTCTTTAATCTTGGTGGGAAGATTTCTGTTAGCCATCTAAAAGTTAGGCACCTCATCCAAGCATGTGGCCCAGGCACGTGTGATGGGGTTCATCCCTCCGCAACCTAAAAAACTAAGCTGGCTCAACTTCAGGGTGACCTCCATCTTTGCAATGGTTACAGAGCAGGCTAGACCACTACCTTAAATCAGACTTCAGCTTTTTGACACCTAATGCTAGAGCAAATGGATCCCACCTCCCTGACTTGTGTGGTCTTCGGGCAGCCTCCAACTGCTCTGGCTCCATTTCTTCTGGAAATGGCCACTGTATACTACTGGCCAGAGCAGACTGTACCCACGTTTTTTGAGAAGATGTCATGGCACTATAGACCAGTGTGGCAGCAGAAATATCTGCCCATTGAACCATGCTTGAAGTGGTCTTGAGGCAATTTGTAAATCCATGTTCCATTTTTAGGCTATATTTATACAAAATTTGCATCAGAGTAATTCTAACACCTTCATTAATATTATCTGAGGAGCTGGGGTTACTCCTGACCTTTAGTAAAAGGAGCATACATCCAAAAAATTTTTGAAAGAGAAGGTCAGCTGAGCCTGTTTTCATGCAAGCCATATCTACAAAATCTCTACTAAAAAGAGAATACTCAGTGACTTGAAAGCTATCTGACCCTTAAACAATATCCCAATCCAAACAAACTGATCTTTAAACTGGACCTTTTGCAAAATCAGGCCTGCTGTTGAGGTATGTCTGGTGAGCATGAAGTCAGATTCTTTTTTCTGTGCATGAGTAGTCCAGTAAGCTTGCAGATGAACTCTAAGCCCTGGTGCAGTTTAAAAGCTGTAGACTGAATAGGCTCTTTTCAGTCCCTGCCAAACATCAGCTCCCTGCAGGATTAACATATACATAGCATTCAAACTGTAGGATGTGTCTGGGAGGACAGTTCACCGTAGTCCTTAGACCACATGAGTGCCAGACCTTCCAGTCGCCCCTAAACTTGCCCGCAATGAAGCACAAGTGAAGAAACACTGAGGAGGGAAGTGAGATAGGGACCTAGAGACAATAGAGGGAGACAAGCTCTGCTCTGGGGTTGCAAATCTTGGGTGGGATAGATTGGAATGGGACAAATCATCCTCTGGAAGTACCTATTCACTGTTCCTTGTGCAGAGATTGAAGACAACTATTTCAGGAGACACCTCTGACTTTCAGACAGCTAAAGTCTGTCAAGATGAAACCCATCCATCTCTGGACAGGAGAAGCTCTCATTCCTGTTTTTTCAGCCAGCTTGTTTGTCTTTGCCCTGAAATGAACTCCCATTAATCTCAGAGTAAGTTGTGGCTGAGAAGTAGTTTGTGAATCTGTTTTTCATCTTTGCCACCTTTCAGCTCTCATTTACAAGCTTCCAGCTCAGCCTGGGTGCCTGGCCATGGCCATGTGCATAGGCATGCTACCAGGCATGCCAGGATTCTTCTCAAGAGAGGGAGCTCAGCCACCAAGCTGTGTAGACACAGCCTTTGGCATCTCACTAGCGAAAGGGCAAGAGAAACTTTATATTCCTGGAATGGTCTTGCTTCCTTACAAGAATATCTCAAGTTGTACTTATTTTCTTAAGGGTTTTTCTTCCTGAAAGGTTGTTCTCTCTGTTTTTATTCACTCATAAGAAAGGGAAGAGAAACAAATGCCGTAGGAACGGGACATGAAAGAGCGCATGTAATTTGGCAAAGGCTGTCTGAGTGCTGAACCTCAGCACTGCTGGAATCATAATATTTACCAAACTTCATACTCAGGGCAATACCCCAACCTCTATTTTTTCTGTATTTTGTTCCTCCTAGCTATTAATAGCCTATATGACACCCATATGATCAAATAAATCTGGCCACTGTGGAGAACCCCATGGAAGAGGCTTGGTTGTGCTGTGTGTGGGCTGAGTTTATGAGCAGATTTCGAGGAAGCTGTTCAAGGGTTTCACTGCCCTCCAGGGAGTGTCTTGCACAGCAGTTTTCAGGGTAGGAGGGAGAGAAAGGAAGTGAGACCCCCTCTGTGGTGGCAATACCTCTGGCTGCTGCCAGCCCAGGGCCAGAGTGAGTCCGAGACCTTTGCTGTCCAGCCCTAGTGCTAAAATACCTGACCAGGGGGACCAGTCTCTACCTCTGAGTGAGAATTTAATTTTTTGTTTGCAATTTTATTTCATTCCATTCTGAAACAGTGAAAGAGTAAGACAAGCTGGTAAATAAAATCTGGAGTTGCTTATTCAGTTTTTGCTTCTTTTCATTTTGTCTCCTAGAAACTAAGGGCAAGTTAGTCTGTTAAGAGTAAGGGCTTGGATAATTAGGCTTTTACAATTATTTCTTTTTCTTAGCAACAGATTACATGGCAAAGTATTAATATTCCTTGCTAAGGCTCAAAAAATATTCTTTTTCTGCAGTTAAGCAAGGTACCTTTTTTTTAATAATTTTATCTATGAATTTGGTAATGTAATTAAAAAATATTTTGTGCTTTGCCTTCCCTCAAGAGACCTTGGCTAAGTACTACTTCAGGTAGTGGCAAAACATACAAGTAAGTTGCTAAAGGGACTATCCAGGCACTAAATTTTCTGCAAAACAAACAAAAGTGACATAAGCAAATAGGTGAACTCTTGAAAGGGGCCCCAGCAGGGCAAAGATTTGAGGGTTTTTTCATTGGTTTCTCTGGTTCAGAAAGCTTAATTTCTCAGCAAAAAACTGGCAGTGCATGGCCAGGCAGTAGCAACTAGGCATGTTAACAAAATAAGCAATTTTAAACATTCAGTCAAGCTAGACAACGGGAGTGGATGAAAAAAGCATTTTTAAAAGCTGTTCTGTGCACTTGAAGTGTCTTTTTTTCATTTCTCTGGTCTCCAGATTCCATCCAGGACACGTCTTTGCATGTCAGCAAAATCTGGATGAAATCTCAAAGACTGAAATTCTCTGCTGGGGGTTTAGGAAGAACTTGAGTGGTCATAAACCTTGAATGGGCTGCTACACAGGAGGAATTTCATTCACAGAGTTCCTTTGCCATTTTATTAAGTATCTTTTATTTACATTTTGTAACTATATCTTCTGCCTGCACCACGAAACCTCTTAGCAACTTTTCAACAATGGATCTTCTGTATAATGTGGTTTTTAAAGCTTCCTGAAATGAACTCTTCACACTGTATATATTAGGTAACTAATATTGTACTACAACTCTTTTGACTGCATGTTTTTTGAAGAGCCAGAGGAGTTCATTCTTCCTATGCATCTCATTGGAACACATCTCAGAACCATCCATCATGTGCAGATCAGCAAGGTTGTCATGAACGAAGAAATAAGAGTTTTAAATTGCAGTCCTGCCACCTGAGAGATACACTGGCTTTAAGACTTAGCAGGGTGTTTGCATTCCTGTCACAAAACCTTGAACATCCATTAAAGTGTAAGGCTCTGTCTAAAATACAGCATTCTGTGGGATTACCTGTATGGATCACAGCATGGTTGATGTACAGATGAAGTGGCATTTGCTTTGTACCTTTTACATTAGATCTGACTCTGGAATTTTACCACCTGATGTGTGTTTTGTTGACAGTTCAGATGAGCAGTGCTCATGTCCCGTGAGCAGCAAGCTGAATTGTCAATACGTAAAGGCAAAAGTGTGTGTGCTGTGATGCTGCTCTGTGCAGATGGGCTTGGGTGGTCTGGTTGCTTTTCCCCAGGATGATCTGGCTATGCTCACTATGTAAATGTAAATGTGAAAAAAATAAAACCCAAATCTAGTTTCTTGATGTGATCCAAAGGCAACCATTTCTGTGGTATGAAACTGATCTATCAAATATATCCTGTGTATGACTTACTTAAAAATTTCCACCTCTGGAAGTGGTTTTTAAGGGAAATATGTGAAGGCATTATGTATAGGTATTTCAGATGAAATTAAGAAAAAATATGAATCCATGCACGTGAAAAAACAAAGTTAAAACTGGGGCTTGTGGAAATCTCCGAGAAATGGGGTTCCTTCTCTATTATTTTTTCATTATATTCTGGAGTAGGTTTCTAGAGGCTGCCACAACCAGCAGGCTCAGCAACAGCCACAGTCAAGGTCCTCGGGTAGAGGATTATGCCATGTTCAAATAGGTTTGGATACATTCTGTTCAGCTCTGTTCTAGGCATTTGGTGTCCAGACAGACATTAATACTGGTCCTTTTTGAGGTTTCCTCATCATTCTTCAGCCACACACTTTTAATGTCCTTGTAATTGTCTGCCTTTTCCAGATGCAAGACAAAGCCAATGTCTTGAATTTGGCAGAATAGAATTCAGTAGCTGTTTTTTCTTTAGAGTGTTTTGCCTAGCTCCAGCATAGAGCAGGCAGTATAAAACCGTTCTGTTTCAAACTGAGTCTCCCTTTTCTTTCTCGTAAATATGTACTTACTCCTGCCATCACACAAGACCCAGTATGAAAGTAGATGCCACTAAAAATCAACACCTCTAAACACTGTTTCATTACAGTAGCAGACAGACAATTTGTACCAGCAGAAGGGCTCAGATACGCTGATTAGTGTTATAGTTCATGATAAATATTTATAAAAACAATCCTAAACTCAGGATATATCTGTAATATTTTTTGCTCAACCTTTTTCTTTCCTTTATATGTACTCTCCCACTATCTAAAACACTTCCACTCACTCCTCATGGATTTTAGGATCCTGTTCTAACCTGCTTCCTTTGCACTTTTTGAAGAGGGTTAAATTTCATCCACTTCATGTAGTATGCTTTGCCACTTCAGTTGCAACAACAGAAGATAGAAAGTAGGCAATGCATATTCACAGCTCCTGAAACAAAAGAAAGCAGTAAAAGTCATTAGAATTGCAAAATGTGGCAAGAAAAAACATTTTTCCCTAAGGGAAAGGAACTACTATTTTTATCTTTGTATGGAAGAAGGTGATGCTGCAGTCACCTATCACTTTAGCAAGATTAAATGTTGATGATATTGCTCTTTGTCAGCCTTGAGAAGGTGAAAAAGGCACCCGACAGTCACATGAGGAATACAGAATGGTGGCAATAAAAACATCTGCACAGTTGCCATCCCTAGTTTGGAAGCTTGATGGAAAAACCCAGAAGTTTTTTACACTAGGTTTCTCTTCAGCTGTGCTCTGCTGTGTTATAACTTCATAAATCTTGTTGTTGAGATAGCTGCTAATTGTCTGCACCCCTGTAAATCAAACGGGAACCCACAAATGTTCATTCACAGTGTTACTTAAACAAGAACTGCTAAAGCCACCCAAAATGACAAAGAAGCCAGGAGTCATTGTTCAAACATTTGGGGGATAATCTGACACTGGAAATATTCCTAAAATTTTGTTCTGATTTTTATGTTAGGTCACACAGAAAGAAAGAAATTGTAAAGATATATTAAGTGAAAGTGATTGTATTGCAAAACGAGAATGAACTAAAATATGTCTTCAAAATACTCTTTTTATTATGCTACATTTTTAATACCTAAAAATGAACCCTTGTTTATTCAGATTTGGTGATAACATTGACTCACCTACCACACAGCAAACCAAAGTTTTCTCTAATGTGTTTGTTTTGAAGATGTCACTTGCAAAACAAGAAGTCCTTTTAGTGGCAATAACATTTTATAATCGCAGAAGGGCTGTCATTTTTCAGGCTGGGAACACAAAATAGCACTTCATGTTTACCATGTTCATAGTCATCAATCTAAGTACCCTAGAGTGGAAGACTTGAAAGGCTTTACATATAAGCTGCCTCATATGGCGTCGCACGTGTTTCCTCATTTGATATAAATAGCTTCTGGGTGTTCTTTTCTCTACTTGGCTTCACCTCTTCTGGGGTCAGGTATTGTGCAGATCTTGTGCGTGATGAGGGAGGTCAACCATGGCCATTTGGAAATGCACAGGCTGACTCGGTGCATGAATCATGCTATAAAGAAGACAGTCTGTCCCTCAGCTTTTATGAAAAATTCTCACTAATTTCGGTGAAGCTTCTTTTCAACAGCAGGCACTTTAGAAACATGCAACTGGGCTAGGCTTGTTGCTTCTATTGAGAGTACATCTCCTTAAAGCAGTGAGATATGTCCTGAATGCCTGGTGTTATGCCTTAGCTGTATAGCCCTGCACCTCCAAACATTTCATTTCTTCCCTGTGAGAACAAGTGCAGAAGCAAGTAAACTGAGTTAATAAAAAGATGATCACTAGACTCCTTTAACCCCTCCTAGATCAAGGTATAATGGCCAGCCAGCCATAAACAAGAGTTGGGTGACTGTATCTGTACAGCATTTGTCTCATGATGTGGGATGACGCATGGGAAACGCCAAATACACTGAAAGCCCGTGAAAAGTTTGGAGATACAGTCAACCTGAGACCAGGAGAGATGTGTTCAGATCCCAACTTTGCCACAGGCGTCTTCTGTGACATCAGATAAATCACACAATTTCCCTGTGCTCCAGTTTCTAGACATGACATCAAGATAACCCATCAGGAGGTCCACAAGAAAGGGGTGAGCACAAGGTGGTCTGCGGTCTTCCATTAGCATCTGGTTGCCCTGCAGCTCACACACACACACTGCAAGTACCTCTGCACTTGAGTTAAGCTCTGCTTTTTCCTCTTCTGCTCTCTGCTTGTTTTGTTCACTCAGCAGCAGATCCATCTGTGCAATGGTCTTTGCCTCCACGCAGTGCAAGGCAAGATCTTGCAGGCACCTTTGTACTGCGACCAACAAAGAGGACGTGCCAAAGGGCCCATCTGAAGGCTACACTGTGATGTAGGCATACACGAGGGCCATGTGTGAGTTTAGTGATGTACCAAATTGCTGGGAAATTGCCTGTGCTCAGAGTGGTCATGACAGTGTCCACAACACCGAGCAGCACAGTGAAGTAGGTTCTTCAGGTTTGGCTGGTGTCACTACACAAGCACCGCTGCATCAGTGTCATTGGCTGTTAGCACCAGGCAGGCAGATTGCTCCTCCTGGCTCAGTGTTACAGTAGGGAAATAGGTGTGGGGGTGTGAAATGGTCAGCTGTTGAATCATAAAGAGAGAGCAGCTACTCCAAGCCTGCAGGTTTGAAGAGGCATTGGCCAAAACACTTTCCTTAGGAAAACTGCAGCCCTGAGTGCTCGGAAGGGAGGGTGCACACACACACCCCCGGCTCAGGGGCCTGGGTTTGCCTTGCAGCCTACACAGTGCCAGCAAGTACGTGGGAGTGAAATTCAATTGTTCAACACCACAGTTGTCTCATTCAGTCAGAAAACCAGCATTCAGACTAATCCTCCTCAGAGACTAGTTACGAGGAAAGTTTCAGCTTGTAATGTTGTCATTTTGGTTACACACATGAAGACAAGAAAAGGAGCAGTTTGATTTGAAGTGTTCAGCACCTGCAGCTCCTGTTGACTTGACTGGTATTTCTGACTACTTGACATTTCTGAAAACAAGACCAATCATTTCACAGCAGAAAAGGATTCTTTTTTTCTTCCTTGTAATCAGAATTCACACATAAATCATATAGAAACTAAAAAGAAAGTGGTTAGGGCTGAAATCAGGCAGATAATTTTCAGCCCAAAAGCTCAGTTATCAGCACACAAAGATACAGATAATTGTAGATGTCTCCACTAACACTGCAATACAGTGACCCACCACAGTACAAGAAAAAGAAATAATACAAGTATGATTATTACTATAAGACGCTATTTCAGCTGCAGTAAGTGATTACACCAGTTAGTAGACTGTTAAAGACTCATTTTAACTTCATCTCCTCACTAGACTCCCTGGGATTTTTTGCTTTGTTATTCTTTCAAGCAAGTATAAACTGGGGTTTTTGCATTTTACAGACCCCAATGTTCAACTCCATTTTTGTATCTCTAAAAAACAGCAACTTCTGATTTAAATGGCTCTGAGCAGGCATTCATAATTGAATTCCACTACAATTTTTGAATGTAACCACAGATAGGCTGTTTGTTTTTTCAAGCTAAAATTAGTTATAGCCACCAATACAAATGGTCTGCATTCATGCAAGGTTTGTGTAGTGGGCTGCCCACAGCACCCACATGGTGCCAGATACAAACTTAAACTAGTAATTTGGAAGGATTTCAACATCAGCCTTCCCGATTTCCCTGTCTAGGGGCTTTTTGAGTAATTAAAGATTACCTAGCTCTTGCTGGTGGCCACGAGTGCATTAGCTAGAGTCAACATCAAGCTTTGGAAAAGTGTGGATACCTGTGCTTAGTCCCAGTATTCCATAAGTTGTGAGTGACAGGGCTCATGGTAGGCAAGAAGCAGTTGCCACTTGCAGGTGCCACTGGCAAGGCTTTGCAGCTGCTTCAGAGGAGGATCACAAACAAACTGGAAAAATGCCAGAGGAATCCATCAGAAGATGTTGCAAACTGTATTGGAAATTCTTCCATCTGAAAGCAGTTTTCAATACTGCTTTATCAAAATTGAAGGACATCCTAAAGCAAGGTCTGGTTCTCCTTCACATTACCATGAGAGATGAAGGCAACTCAGTATTTGTGTTTGAGTTTGCAGATGTTCTCCAGCTGACAGTGGCTGCATGTCTGTTAAAGGGTAAGCATTCAAAAATATCTTAAATAATAGGGAAAAAATGGTCTTAAAAGAATAAGGCGCAAGGTTCCAGAAGGTACAAAGTTATAAAGTTAGGGACCAATAGCAAGTCCCTCAAGTACAAGAGCCTGATGGGCAAAGGCAATTTAGACAGAGGTTGCTCAGAAGAATATCTGCAGCCTACAGCAGATCACAAGGTGAACAATAGCATGCTGATGTAAAAAATACAAGCCAAAACCACTGAAACACATAGTAAAATTTTGTGTAAAACCTTAACTGATCTTCTGCAGTCCTTGGGAAAAAAATATTCTTGTGAGAGTATAGCTCAATTCCCATAGAGGTAGAAGCTCCTACCCATTTGGACTTCTGTTGTGAAGAAGGATGCACTGGCATGAGATGCACTTTCTGTCCAGGGTAGGGTAATACACCTGTTCCTGGTTTAGTTCATTGGCAGCTGCCAGCACAGCAGCAGGAAGTTGTCTAGGAGCAGAAAAGGATCACTTGATATGGGTAATCAATACTCAGCTGTCCAATGCTGGAAACATTAGTGCCAGGTAGCAAATAATATCTAAATAGTCTGTTAACACAAGCCATTGATAACTGGAAAAGAGAATCAGCTCATAAATTATTCATAAGTAGAAATAAGTTTTATTTGAAGCTGCTGAAATTTGCAAAAGATAATGTGAGCTCCATTCCCAACCACCTTCCAGACTCTGGATTTCCACCATTCATAGCTCAGTGTCTTTTGTATTCAGTTTCTTTGTAAGAACCACAAGAAAAGGGTGTTTATGTGAGATAAGGCACCAAAAGTCTAAAATCTAAGTGGTTGTCTGCCCTGCAGTTAACACTAAGTGTAGGCTAATTTTCAAAGGCTGTAAACAAAATATTGCATATTGTATGAACTGCTCAGCAAAACCAAATTTATGCAAAAAAAAAAAAGTGCAGCTGCTAGACCAGTTTTTTACAGAGTCCTGAGTTGTTCTCTCCTCCCCATTCAGATGCAATGCCTGTAATTCCTGAAAGCTAAGACACCAAGAGCCATTACCCTTTGGTAAATCCTCAAAGTGTGATGTGGTACAGTGTGTATACCACAAGATATCTGAGAGCAAATTGTGAACTCTAACTCAGGGAAACCCCATAGTATATTAATTTCATGGGATGGGATAGTACAGAAATTTAATGAGCTTCTGCTGGAAGCATAGGAACCCCGTTCAATCCTGGGTCGGGTAAATGCCCTGTTCTGCCATGTACCTAACCCAGCAGCCACAGCCTGGAGAGAGGCAGTAGCAAATACATCACAGGCAGGTATAATTAATCTTACTTTGAGAATCTATGAAGCAAAATGCCAAGGAGAACATTCCTTCCTAGCCCTAAACATATTTGTATAACTTTTAAAACTTTAAAACACCTGAAATCCAGAAACTATAGTAATAGGGAAACATTCCTGGTATGATAGTTTTTAAGCATTTAACATTATGCAAAGATGACAACATTCTAGAATTATTTTTACAAGTATGTAGAGGTGATTACCACGTACTAAAGTCTACAGGATTTTTCCACAATGGGATCTTTGGCTGCAAAAATCAATTCCAAAGTCCAACGTTTGTAACAAGCGATTAAACAAAACCATGCAATGTTACTGTGAGACTGGTGACTGGTGTTGGCATTAGGATCATCAATGATAAATCCATCTTTAACATATTTAACAGCTCTTAAAGAAAGCAGATCAATTACTATTTTTCAAATCTTTGTATAAAAACTAGTATTTCTACAGAGAAAATTGTTTTGTTAATTTATAATTAATTTCAACTTGTAAAATCCCTTAGTTACAAAAATGTAAATATTTTCCTAGCCAAAAGTGCTTTTACTAAGTCTCTCTTCAGGAAAAAAAAAAAAACAACAAACCAACAGCTATTGTTTGTTATATAAAAATAGGAAGCACAGCAGAATATTCAACAAACTGGTTTCAGTCACCACAGGGCAGCTCAGTAGGTTTAGCATAAAAACTTTAGTTAGGAGCTGCCAGGAGATATTTCATTGCATTTGTGTGACATTCTTTAACTGGTTTTCATACATTCCAGTTTCATGTAAATATATCCATGTCGAGCTAATGCTGCTGTACAAGTAAATGTTTGAGACTCTGCAAAGATTAAAGGGGTGCTGTTAACCTCACTCTTGCCTTTAGCTGGAATATTTCCTGATTTTTTTGAAGCTTTAATGTATATTTTTTTCTGTAATTTAAGAGCAAAATTAATTTAAATGGTTCTTTTTATGGCAATTCGTTGTCATTTGAATGCTAGAAGCCACAAACATATTATAGGACCTGAGTAGCCATGACATTGTGATACTGAGAGTCTTAAAATAAAGGAGAAAGGAATAAAATTACCCCTTGAACCTCATTTCAATTCAAAAGAGAAAAAAAAGTCCCAGGCTTGTTAACATAAATAGTATGTGCAAATATGCATAAGACAACAGCCCCTTGGTAACATTTTTCCCACAGGAGGGAATTCCTGCAAGATTGTAGGCTATGTGCAGATACTTTATTTTCTAAACAAAAATTGCATTATGCCAAAAGACATATACATTTCAACCACTATTAGGGTGTAATTAAATTATGTTAGTTATCTTTGTTTGTAATACAAGGAACAAGATTTCTGTTGAAAGCACAAGGCGCTCCTAAGTTAATATCCTTTCATCTCACTAAGTGTCACACTGTAGGTGGTCTGCAGTGCTTTCTTTATACAGAACTTTTCACAGGATTTGCTTAATTCAATGCTACTTTTTAGCTTTTGGGTCAAGTGAAAAAAAATAGCAGGAAAGCCACTAGAGGACAAATTCCCCTTTCACTTAGCCCATGTAAATCCTGTTGAATGGGGAAAGCAGGACAAAGGCTGAATACTGTGCCTTTGACATAAGGAGAAATACAAATATTTCATGAACAGTGCAACAAATGTCTTTGAAAGTTGCAACAAAGTAACAATTTCAGTAAAACTGCAGAGCCCATTATTTCCTATTCATTGAAAACATATGTTGATGCTGTTGCACACCAGAAACAATCAGAAGTCATTTGATTTCTTATTTCTAAGACTAAAACAGTAGCTTACTTTTTAATACATAACCAATTGTTACAAAACATCTGGTGAGCTGTACCTTTCATAGTTTATAGACAAATTCTTGCTTTAAAGGCAAATTGGAAAATTTTATGCTTTCTTTTCCTTATAAATGCAGTATTTCCTCAGCCCCAGTAGAACTCCTTTGCCTCGCTTGCTCACAATTTCCATGCTGCTGGTGGACATGAATATTGTGCATAAGTCTTTGAAAAGAAAAAAAATAGATTTTCTAGGACAAACTCTTTCTCTCCCACTCTTCACTTCCCACCTCCCTGTTTCTCTTGCACCTCTTCATGTAACATTTTGCTGCCTCAGTTCATTGCCCAGGATGCCACACAGCAGAGCAGCTTGCACTGCACAACTATTAGCACAAAGTCTTCCATGCATTAAGAGGAAAACTGATGCCATGACAAACACTTCCAGTGTAAAATGTGAAACGGCTTTTATTTAAGAAGGGGCCACTAAGTTTTATGTACTCAGAGGACATGTTAGAAATGTTATCCAGGTCTTTCTTACTGTATTAAATGTTGGAAAGCTTTGCGCAGTGTTAGGTTTTGTTCATAAATCTCATTCCAGAGCCAAGGATTCTCATGAGATGACCCTAATGTGATTTCAAAACTTACCTGCTGACTCTCTGACGTACAGAATTTGAATTTCCCAAAGGTTTGTGTAATGAACTGAGGTGTGCTGATGTAGCAGCCTCCAAACACGCAGAGCAACATTTTTATCTGCTAATAATGCAACTAAACTAGGTTATCAAGAAATAATCCAAGATGCCCAGACGAGTCTTCACAATGGCCAAGGCCAAAAGTACCGGGAGGTTCAAAATGTCAGGTCTCCCCCAGCAAGAGGAGCTGCCATTGCAGGTCACTGCAGCAGGGCTGGGACACCTCATCAGAAGGCAGCACGCAGGCAGAAAGGGAGAGAGCATACATTGCACTTCATCAACCTGACAGATAACCCAGAAAAGAGTAGCAGAAAGCAGATCCACAAAGAGAAAAGCATGGGCTCAGTGATGATCCAGTAGCAGAAAGAAAAAAATTCTGAGGAAAGATGTTAAAAATTATTCCTAAGCAGGAAGGTACAAGTGGCACCAAATCCATGTTTAGCTGTAATATGAGCAACAACCAGAGGATGTGGTTTTAGCAAAGACAGGCGTTACATAGAAGGATGAGGCAACAATTGTCTAAACACAGTGAAAGAACTTACCGTTCCCGAAGGCCCGGCATACACCAAGTTGCACCATAACCCAAAGCTTCAGCAATCACCTCAGATATGTCAGAAAGGCAATTTGCTCTTGGAACCATCTGAAACAGGTATACATGAAGCCAGAGTGATTACGGATGAGAATCCGTGGACATACCACATCTCGTAAAAATACGCATAGATTTGTGGTTTGCAGAAATATATGTTTGATATATTTGAATGTGAAAACAAGGAAAATTTTAAAAACAACAGGAAATTATGTTATAGGTACCTTAATGTAAGAGGAAGAAGTTGGAAGAGACAGTTCATCAGAGGAGGAAAACATTTAACAGATGATGTCAAGGAGGGCCAAGTGTTTCATGCCTTTTTGCTTTTTGTTGGCTCTAAAATGGCAACCAGCACAACTACAAAAACAAAATTTAAAAAAACATTGAAATAAGGAATAAAAAGTATTCAGGTATCTTGTAAATCAATGGGCCCTGTGAAAGTTACCAAGACATGTCTGGAAACCTGGCTCATACAGATTCTGAAATATTAGCAGTTATCTTTAGAAAGATGTAGAGGACCAGTGACATAAAAGGTCCTGGAAAAGGGCAAATGAGATGCTTATTTTTCAAACAGATGTAAAAAGTAACCTTGCAAATAAGAGACCAGTTCAACTTTTAAGTCTCCTTAAAGTAACACAAGAAATAATTTCCTAAAAATACACCAAAGAAAGAAAAAACAGTTAAAAAAAAAAAGTGGAGCACGTTGTAGCAGCAAGTGTATTTGTAAACTACCAATTCTGCAAAACTAATCTAATTTCCTGCAAGAACTGGCAAACCTGTTTTGTGTATGAGGGCAGGACCATGGGGAAAGAAAACAAATAGTAAATATCATATAGCTTAACATAAATTAACAGATAGTTTGACCTCAGTAAAACTTTTGATGCTGCTTGTTATGACATTCTCTTAAGTAAGCTCGGAACTGTTGTACATGCTGTAGTTACAACAAGATGCAGAGCCAGACACAGAGCAATTTTTGGTGGTTCACTGTCAAAAAAGAGGTGTCCACTATTATCAAATATCTTCCTGAATTACTTGTGTGATGCAGTAAAAACACATTGCTATATACATATACACACACAACAGAGAGATACATTGATATATTAATATGTATCTTGTGTATCTGAATGAACTGCTGGTAACAACAGTTGTGAAGAGTCAGAAGCTCAATTAGGGATGGCACTAAAGTCCAGAATGGTTTTTTTGGAAACTTGATACAGATTGCAAAAGATCAGCATGAGATTAAATAAGCTTTATGGGTAGGTAGAAATAACCAATTACAAAGTACAAATAGAGAATGAAAGAAAGCATGGTTATGGGAAATTAAAACCAGTCCATGAGTCACCACACTGAATTTCTACCAAAACCCCAATCTCATTCTGGACATACTGGCTGAAGGGGTCACTCTAAGGTACCTGAAGTCATTCTCCCACACTTCTTGGCATTGGAAAGGCCAAGAGGAGTCTGAGTTTATATCCAGTTTGGGGAATCACTTCTCAAGGAAAACAGGAGCTTTTTGTTAGATTATGACTGGAGTTCTCTCCACAAAAGTAGGATTTGTGCTACATTTTCTGAGGGAGAACATGAGGCATCATAAATTCCCACAGAGGAAATTCTGAAAAAAGTCTTGTTACAGATCTTTAATAGCTACAACAGATTGCTTTGAAAGGTTGCATTATCCTATCACAGGAATTACTCAACTTGTGGAAGAAGTATTTGCAGGAAAAAATAAGTGAGTTAGTGCTGAGCTCGAGCAAAGGAATGTACTAACTGATTTGCTGACACCTACTACAACCTCACTGCCTGGGATTTTGTATCAGGGTTTGACAGTAGTTATTTGCATGGAATTTGTATCTTCTGCTTTATCTGTGGGTATCTGGTCTCATCCAACTGTTAATTGGCCCATTTCTTGGCATTTTTTCCCCTGGTGTGTCTGTATACGATGTAGACAATGTTATGATCTCCCTTGTTCACGGAAGAGTAATGTCTTTTCTCACTTTTTCAACCCTTTCCAAAAGAAGTCTGAAAAACAAAGTATGGAATCCAAAGCATCCCCTGCAGGGCCTGTGAGAAACCATCTGGTCCTCAGGCTTCCCAAAGGTAGGCAGAGAGTTGTCTGATGTGCCATGAGAGTGGTTGATGGCTCCATGGTCAGCACTCGCTGCTGTCCCATTTCCCTCCCAGCTCCTTGCCTGTGTTTGTCCACCAGCTCCATTCCTGTCCAACATGCAATGAGTTCTCTGGGGTGAAGCTGCCTTTTCTTCCCTTTGTTCACACAGTTGCTATCAGGCTCCTGAGAGAAATCCCCAGGCGCTACAATTAATTCATTATTGCTGGTGATAGTGCTATTAAAATTTGCTGTTTACAATTACTCACATGTAGTAATTACACACATTCTTATTTTCCATTTTTTCAAAACACACATTGGGAGAGAGAGAGGCAATGTTTAATCTCTCCTAAATAACTGATTTGCAAGGCTATTTCAGATTTTCAGATATGAAATACTGTGTTCCTTCTATATGAAGTACAACATTTATTTGGGGAAGGCAGAGATAAAGGAGGGGATAAGGCTTATGTCATTTGTTGTTTTCCTTAAGTCTTCAGTGAACTCTTCCAGGGAAATATTGCTCTACTTGTTATTCTTATAGCAGACAGATATTAATTTCTATCTTGCATCCACCTGCTTATCTACCACATTACAGAGGGGTCCTGCCCACATTTAATCTATTGGTAAAATGCCAGTTTAATTCTTCTATGCTGTAGGCCACAAGAAATGTGTTCAAAGGACAGCCCCTCATATACACACCACAGTATAAACATTTTAATGAAAGAGAATTTTTTGTAGGAGGGGAAAAAAGTTCCTTTGCTTTGAAAATAATGAATAAGCTCTCACTGAAATGAACCTTTTATGTATACCTTTATGTTTCTGATCTGGCAGCTTTGAAGGGCTGATATCATCAGTTTTAGAACCTGGAGTCTGGCCACTATTCTCTGAAACATGCTTTACAATGGAAAAGACCATTTGCAAGCAAGTAAAACAATACAGAGAAAAAAAATCTGGGTACTTTTTAAAGCCTGCAGATTTTTTATTCCTTTGCAACCTTTCTGCCTGACATACAAAATATTCTGTGTCTCTTACTTACCATACCACTGCTCTGCTACTCTCTTGCTGCATTAGGATATTAGAGCTACTGATGACAGAGTTTAACTGCAATTCTACTTTTCCATTGGAAGCTGTTTGTGTAATTCCCACTGCATGATGTGGTGCGGTTGTTCTCGGCAGAGCTTACACTGCACCTGCCCAAGTATGCATGTCTTCAGTTCCTCTCACGTGTAAGCATAAAAGCACACTGGTGTAAGTTTGCACTAAAACCAAAAGTAAACTCACATGAGGAGTTCACAGAGATGGGGAAACTTGCTCTAACAGTACTATGCACGTTGCATTTCTTACCAGAGTTGCCTCAGTTCATAAATTTAACTCTTTCTATGGACAGAGGAACTGAGGCAGAGGCCAGAAGGCTCAGCCAGCCTCAGAGGTTGAACACTGACCCCAACAGAGCAAAGGCGGTGCTTTTGAATCCTTTCCTCCCCTGGCCTGTGCAGTTTAGCTACCCAAGACTGCAGAGCTGGAGTCAGGGTTAAGGTACACCATGTTTCTGCACACAGACTCCAAGCCATAACTTACTACATGGACCTGGAGGGCAACTTTCCAGATTTGGAGCCACACCTCCAGCCCACCACTTGCACTGATAGTCCCTGCTGGTCCCTGGCTGGTTGAAAAGAGTCAGCCTGACTCTTCACCTGCAGATCCCCAGTGCTCGTCCTGCTGTGAGAGCTCACCATCCACTGCCACAGAGCTCCAAGGCACCTGTCATTCCAAAATTGCTCCCGATGAAACTGGGATCTTCAAACACAAAACCAGGCTTAAGCCATCCAAAAATGCACCCCAAACTGAACTGCCACACAGGTTTAAACTGCCCAAGTGTTAAAAGGCTATTTCTTTAATGAAAAATTCAGAATCCATTTCCTTCTCTTTTTATAATCATTTCATGGGTTTCCAAAAGAGCAGAATCTGTATCAAAATATGCTCCAGATAGTCTTGTAACAGGAACTCATTTTGAGGGTCCTGAGTTCTGAAAGGCATAGATCCTTTTCTGTACATAATTGTCAGTTACATGTCAGAAGACAGAAGCTTTCAAAAGTAGTGTTTAAATCTTCTGTCGTGCGAAAAGGAGAAAAAAATTGGATCAGATGTCTGTAAGTAAAAGCACAAAAGGCTGAAGAAAGACTTCTGAGGTAATCCAAAGACACACAGCTTGCTCCAGGAAATCACATTCTTCAGTGAACCTCAAAGGCCCTGGGTCATGGACTGTCCACCTCTGCTGATGAACTGCATTTAAGAGTACTGCAGGACTCCTCAGCTTTCCACTGGAGATTGTGCAAGTGGAGGATCAGGCAGTCTGGAGCTCAGCTCTTCTGAGCTCACACTTTGATTGTCCCACTCTCAGCCTTCCACCCACTTACACCAAGGGGGAGGGAGCAGCAGGCAGAGGTGGCTCCATAAATTCCGTAGATCAGAGTCACTATGAATATTCTCTGCGTCTTTAATTAAAAGCAACATCTAGCCTTTGGAACACAGGAATTTTGTGCTTTCAGTAGTCAGATTTCAGAAGTTTGTTGTGTTCACATAAATGTTTAGCATAATGGACACTGGATTATTCTACGTGCAATCAACCTTAATATCAGCCCTCTAATCCTGAAAGCAGATGAAGAGATCACACATTTCAGATTTCAATACATAACACTGCTCTCTTTGACCTGAGGTTGTTTTATGTAACCAAGACCAGCTTTGAGGCACCAGGCCTCTGGAATTGCCTGCTAGTTTGGTACGAACCCAGAGATAACACAAGGGTCCCTTTTTTTTTCTCCATGTGCCACAGCAGTTCAGAAATTTGCAAAACCATCACATACTCTGCAAGAAAGGCAAGAGGCCTTATGTGTCTGGATTCACCTCCTGTCATGGTGCTGTCTCTCCATCTTGGCCAGCCCTACCTGCCACAGTCATGGGAGAAACAGAGGCACTGTCAGAAAGCTAATCCTCTCACACATGACATCTGAAACCGTCCAGACTTGTTTCTCTCTCACCCAGATAGAGAATCAAGACTCAGATGCAGACATCAGCATTTGGGCCCATGAACCCCAGGCACTCTGTCTGAGCCCTGGCTCCCCGAGAGCCCTGTATTTCCCTCCTCCCCTTTGCTCCCCCTTCACTGACTTCTCCTTCAGCCTACAGGGCATCAGGCCTACAAACAAACACTGCAGCACAAAAACCACAAGTGGGCATGTAACCCCCACACAGCTTGCAACTACTTGGGGATATTTTCTTCCAGCTCCCATGGATTACTCATAGCAGGGGCGCTTTGGCTCTGCTCAGCTCCTGCACGCAGCCTGCATTGCTCTTTGTCGGAGGATTATGGCCTTTGCTGGTTTGCTACGTGCAGCTCTACGTAGGGTGGCTGACCGTATCCAAGCAAGAAATAAATGGCCTGTGGTGCATCGAAGTCTGCTGGACAGCCTCCATTGTTTTGCTTCAGCCAGAATTCAGTGTTATTAGCCCATTTATCTGAAGATCCCTTCCGCATGTTCATGTGAGACCAAATTATCCTCTCAGTTGTGGTAATGTAGATTATGATAGTACTGGATAAGCAGTGAACAAGATGATGAGGGCTGTGGTTCCTGTTGTAATGGCAATCTTGTTGGCCATTCTCAGACCTCAGACTCTCTGCAGCTCTGGTCCCTGCAAAGAAGCAAGGCACAGCAGCCCAAAAGGCAACCCTTAAAAGCAGGTGCTAGGTGGGCACAGTCCTCCTCACTAGAATGGTCTAAGCAAACATGGTCAGCCACTCCAGCAGAGAAGGCATACCTGAAAAACTGGAAAGATCTACACAAAAGCCCATGACAAGTTGAGCTGTCTTAAAACATTTGCTGTGATTTTCCAAAAAGAGAAGTTTAAAAAGTCCTTCACAATTCTGATCGTTGGGGATTTGATTCCGTTGTTCCATTGGCCTCACTCAAACACTTTCTTTTCCAAATCTTGACTAAAATTGCTTTTCATTTAATAATACTTACTTTTTTTTTTTCTGAGCAAAAGTCTACTCTTTTTACACTTGCTTTACAAGGCAAATTTGGCACACAGTTCAGTTGCATATCCTGATGTCAGCTTATTGAAGGCAGGTGCACACTTTAAAATATATGGGCACAGAGGCCCCCTTCCAGACTATAAAATAATACTGGGCATGTCCTCATGTGCAATATCTCTAATTTTTTCTATTCATAAACCTAAAAATATGAGCTGTTCCTTTGCCTATACATGTTACAAATAAGCGTGAAGAGGCAGGCACCGTATTTCTACATTACACAGAGATGGTGTTAAAATTACTCCATTAACATTTTTTCTAGTATATTGTTTTTATGTGACAGTAATGTGAAAAGGAAATGTTGCTGTGATGTTGCACTTCCATTTCTAACAAGAGAATCATGTTAGAAAATACTCTATGGCAAAGTAGCTTCAGCTAGCCCAACTGCCATTATCTTACTTAATCTGGAAAGAGGTGATCCAGCATGTTGTCAAACAAAAATCCTTCACTTTCTATTCAGCACTCATATAGAATTAATCACATACAATAGGGAGTAAAGAAGAAAAATTATTCTGTCTGTGATGAAATAAATATGGTCCACATGATGTCATTCTCAGAGACCTATTGTTTGCTGTAGTTTTTTTTATTTTGATAGATCTTCATGCAAAATGATATGACTTGTGAATAGTAGAAGAACATTTTTTTTACTTTTTAAAAGTCAAAAAAATATAACAGATATTAAATGGTTTATATAATTTCAATCCTATTTTCTTGTGTTTATTCAAACATTTCTAAAGGCCAAATCTGATGCAGGCAGCAATCCCATTTAGCTGACATTGTGGCTGTGCCTTGTACCAGTCCATCTCCTGGTCACCTGGACCTGCTGGAGCACAGAGCTCTTTGTCTCTGAGGCACTCGCTCATGTTCTTGTCTGTGAAAAAACAAAATCCAAGGATAACGGAAAGAAGCTCCATGTAGGGCTCATCTCAGCACGGGGTCAGGTTGCAGATGGAAATAAGAAGTGTCCCAAGTTCAGATATGTCTGAAGATATCCAGCAACATATTTTGCACTGATTCGTGGGGCATCTAAATACGTTTGCAAGCCTATAAGGGTCCCATCACCTGTATCTGAAATAGGCCAGAGGCACGTCCTTGGGCACCAAAATTCAGTCCTCCAACCTGCTAAATTGTTAGCAAGGTCTCTCATACAGATCCAGCCTGTGCCACGTAGCTGTCCACAGAAATACCCTGCATTTGAGAGTGAATGTGAGTCAGGGACCATATGCAGGAGGAAGCAAGAAAGCAGCTCTCATGGCATGGAGCAGAAGAGAGCAGAACCACATCTGCACCTGCCCTTTGGTGGCAGGCGTCCCCAGGCCAAGAGGGCAGCTCTGAGCACAGTCACAGTCTGAGGAATTCGGGAAGATGTGTTCAAAAGTGGATTTAGTACACAATATTTGTGGCGGGGGTGGTTCTTTTTTTTTTTTTTTTTGAGAGCTTGTGGATGTGACTGACCAATAAACCCAAGTGGAATAAGGCTCAGAGGAGACGGGCAAGGGCAATGTGCCCATGAAACTCGGAGAAAAATGCAAAGCAGTTGACTTTATCTCAACACAAAGGGGACTGGAGGGGATCTCTATCTTCAATAAACAGCTATCAGCAGTTGAGTGGATCAGCCAGTAGTGTAAATGTCTCCCTGAGTTATCCAGATGATTATGAGGGAAATCAGCCCAATACAGAGTATAAAAACTAAACAACTAACAAAATAATTTTGAAGACAATAGTGGGCTTGGAGTGGCTTCAAGGCACTCATCCCTTCCTAGAAACCAAGGATGCCCAAAGTCATGACAGTGAGTCAGAGTCACATAATCACAGAACATCTCAAGTTAGAAGGGATCTGTAAACATCATCAAGCCAAATTCCCTGCTCCTCACAGAACTACCTAAAACTAAACCATATGATTAAGAGTGCTGTCCAGACACTCCTTAAACTCTCTTCCAGGGACTGCCCACCATCTCAACAGAGAGTCTTTTTCCTTCTGTCCGAATTTCCCCAACACAGCTAGTACAATGATCCTATTATAGAGACCAGTGATGGGAATCACACTGTTCTTGTCAATGAACTTTGTATTGCAATTGCTATCATTTGCTAAGTGTGACTTTTAAGTACTGTGTTTTCAGAAGATTTTGTATCATTCTACTAAAACAGAAGTCCTGTGTAATATAAAAATAACTAATTTGATATTGAGCATAATTTCCTCCATGTGTGGGATATCTAAGAGAAGGTGGTCAGAGAGTACTGGCCTCTATCAGGAAGATCACACTTTTTATTTCAGCAAAGACTGCAGAACCATGGAGCACCCTTTCTGAATTTTGTGTTTACCTGTATCAGCTGCCAAGAGGCATGCATTCCTTAATCCTTAAGTCATAACAAATAGGGACTTGGGCTTCTCAGTCCTCTATGCATAAATATATGTCATATCTACAATCTTTGATCCAATCATCTCTCAATTCCAGTCAGTTTGCCTATGGTGACACCAGTGCTGTGATGTCTTTTGGTTCAGATGGTGAATATTTTTTACTCATTTAGAAAGTTTATTTTCCCCTTCTCAAATCCAAACCTACAGGACAGTGCATTTCTCTTAACTCCTGGGTTATGAAGTCAGCCCATTACAAAGTCCTGTACTTTTGAAAAGCACAGGACTATACATGGCAGACCTGCCTTGGATCCCTGCAAGGAGCAGGAGGCCCCTGATCTGACCTAAAATTCCCATTTGAACACAGACATACACCCACCACTCCAGCATGGGCAGGAGATGGACTTGGGCTTCAGTCAGAGCTCAGACCCAGACCAGCTCCTCAGCTGAGCTTACCTATGATTACCATACCACTACATTACATTAAAACCAATTAACTTCTCTAGAAGAATTTCATCCCATTCTTTAAAGATTTGAAGTTCATCTGGAGATTGAAAACAGGCAAAACACAATCAAAGAATCACAGAATTATCAAGGTTGGAAGAGATCTTCAAAATGATCTAGTCCAGTGGTTAAGCCAGCACCACCATAATCACCTCTGAACCATATCCCCAAATGCCACATCCAGACAGATCTTGAGCCCTTCTAGAGGTGGTAAATCCACCACCTCCCTGAGCAACTTATTCCAAAGCCTAACCACTCTTTCAGTGATCTTTCAGTGACAATATTTTTTCTATTATCTAATCCAAACCTTCCCTGGGGCAGCATAAGGTCATTTCCTCTTGTTCTTTCTCTTGAGACATGTCAGAAGAGACCAACCCCCACCTCACTGGAGCCTCCTTTCATGTAGTTGTAGCCTGCAATGAGATCTCCCTTGAACTTCCTCTTCTCCAGACCAAACACCCCTACTCCTCACAGCACTTGTGCTCCAGACTCTTCCCCAGCTCCGTTGCCCTTCTCTGGACACGCTCCAGCCCCTCAATGCCTTTCTTGCAGAGAGGGGCCCAGAACTGAACACAGGATTGGAGGTGTGGCCTCAGCAGTGCCGAGTACAGGGGGACAGTCACACCATTGCTGATACAGGCCAGGATGCCATCGGCCTTCTTGGACACCTGGGCAACTGCTGGCTTGGAACAACCTGCTTACCTAGAAAGCAAATGGAAAAAAGTGCTACTGTACCACAGTAAAATTTGAAGAGTGCAGCCATGAGGCACCAGCTTGCTTCCCTACCACAACACTTCTGCGCTTACAAGTACTTGCCTGCTGTACAACTCATGTGAACCATTCTACACTCTACTGATAAACCCTTGATGATACCAACTGTCAAACAAGCTTCTTAACAGAGCTATGCATTTCAGCATTTGTTCTTCCATTGTGATCTGCAGCGTTCCTGCTTGCACATCTTATGCATGCAGGGAACTCCGCTAGATTTCATCCCCTGCTTCATTACTATCACTTCACAAGAGTCTGATGGGAATGTTGTATTCAAAAAATCTGTTATACCCATCTTTTTTTTTGTCTTCTTTTTCTGCATCAATCTTTTCCCTGGTAACAGAATAGGTAATGTGTAGCAATTTGTTAGATGCTTCAGTGCTGTTGTGGTAATGTTCTTCCAGATTTATAAGTGTAACAAAAGGAATAGCAAAGACACAGAAATTAGAAATTCTTAACTATCTATCTGAGGCTGACCAAATCAAGAATGGAAAACCTCTTAGTGCGTACATGCATAATTCATGAGACAGAAAAAGTTGCATCCTTGATTTCTCACCACTGACACAAAATGCAGAAAATATTTTGTAGGTAAGGCTACTTTGTTGATATCTGTGCTCCTTAGGCATGTTAGAAACTCATGCTCTGAAATCCTGTGAATTCTTATTTTAAATTTTGTACTATGTGGAAAAATGCATTAAAATAGAATTCTACTCCAAGAAATTACTGTAAAATCAGCACCTTTCTCACTCTGTTTATCTTTCCCATGCACAAATTCAGAGACCTCTCTTCTTCCATTAGTGATAATGGGAGATTTTTTCTATGTTTTACTCCTTTTATCACTGAAGGGGTCACACTGGTAAGATAGTTATACATCATTAACAGCATTACAAAGCCAAGAACAAGCTCCCACACAGAGTAGGAAGATACAAGTACAAACTGGAGACAATGGGGTGACATAACCCAAGTATCTGAAAGGAGAGTTTTGCCTGAGCAACATTTGTCCTGGAGCAGAGGGGGGTCAAGACAACAGGACTAGTTCAGCTTTCATAAGTCCTGTTGAGTTTACAGCTCTGAATGTCAGAGATAGCAGAGAGCTTGTGTCTTCACAAACAGGGAAGTTTTTGAATCAGAAATATGTGAGTTACAGTAATAAAAAATGCCAAGAAATCCCTTTAATCATTTTTCTGATCAAAGCTGAATACTCAAAAATTAGTCCTGAGACTCTCTTTGTCATCAAAACACTCGCTTTGCTTCCAGAGTTGATTCAATTTCTGAGCGCAGCAGAAGCTTAGGCAACAATTTCATGGGCAGCTGACCTGGTGCAACATCTCATTTCCACTAAAAAAAAGGTCATTTCATGGTTCCTCTCTGTTCAGACTCCTCCCCCTTTCCTTGTTTTACTTGACTTTGTTTCCACCGGGATGGCTGGTTCACAGAAGGACCTGATGAGCCAGCACAAAGTAAACAGCTAGAAGATGACCAGGAGTGATAGAGGAGGGTGGAGGAAGGAGGGACCTTACTTTTTCAGCAACAATAAGCTGTAATAACCTTCACTACCTCTTAGGGAACCACAGCCCAAATTAGATGTGAAGAACTGGGCAGTGCCTATCTTTTTCCATTGTCTCTAAGCAGATCCTAGAGCACTAATTTAGCTCAAACATCCAGCTTTTAGACAGCTACCCTTAGGTAAGATCTACCCCCTTTAGCAGGACTTGATCTGCCAAGGCAGGGTGGGCTTGCTTTGGTTTTATCACATTTCAGCCAGGGACATCTTTGGGTCCTTTTCAACCTGTACTCAGTAGTACTGCAGTGATGAAGAAATGAGTAAAATAAAAGCAAATATTTACAGAGAACCTTGAGATTTTAGCCTAATATTGGAGCAGCCTGAGAGCAACGCAGGCATCCCAAGTAGAACACATAGAGTCCTGTGAAGACACTGTGAAGTCGAATCTATTTTCACTTTTTTCTATTTTCATTTGTATTTTTGCAGCAAACTTAAGTCCATACATTCAGCAGAGTTGCACAAGATCAGAGAAACAAGTCCATTGTTTCAAAGGAGGAGAAGGCTAGTGTCAGGAGGGAAGGTGCGCTCACTGGCAGAGTGTGTGATAGGGTCAGATGTTTGACAGTATTTATGCACTGAAAGCAGGTTAGACAATCTGCAAGAGATGAAAAATTGTCCTTTTGACTGCTCCCTTCAATTGTCCTTTTGACTTCTCCTTTGGTCTGCGTTCATTGATCTGATTCAAGTGAGATTTCTATGAAGGTACTGGTGGAAAAGAAGGCAATGAAGCACGGTACCTTTGTAAGTACACATTTGCATTACAGACTTGGATTTTTAAAGAGGGAAGAAAACAAAAAAGAACTGCATGTCAAACCTGCACCTCTTGAGGCTGTCTCAGCATAACTGCCTCTAACTTGCTGACCATCTTGGGACTCATAAAAAGATGTTCAAGGCATTTTTATATTAGCATAACAGTGGATCCACAAACAGGCCAGCATGTCATGCATGGAATAAAAAATAGCAAGAGTTCAAATATGAAAGTAATGAGTTCAAGTGAGCAGAACCAGAGAAGAATAGGTCCAGGAAACAGAACAAGTACATCTTGGAAAAATCAGCTTTTTTTTCTCTATGGTCCAAGTTAGACTTGACATTTTGAGGGGTTTGCCAGATACTACATGGTTAGTGGATTGTCCTGGAAAGCCTTGTGTGATATTTTTTGTGACTCTCATACAAAAGGTATTTGCAGAACACTGACCGAAAAATCTCCTGTGCTGTGGAAGATAGTCCCGGGGTTCCACAGTTCGGGTTGTATGTGCAAAAATACTTGTGATTACCTGAATCAAAGAGGATCATTCTTTATTGAAACTATTTCGTTTGTTGCTAATAAACCATTGATACTGTTGAGCACTGCAAATATCTTTACCTTTTAAGCACAAGCCTTTAAAGGAACCGTTCACAACATGCCTTGGTAAGAGAAATTTTTCTTGGGTTTTCTCCAACCATTCTTGGTAATGTGCTGAGTTCTTCCATCCATTACCTTAGGAATAGGCAACACACTTTAATCTAGAAGGTGGTTTCCTGTCCCTTCATTATCTGGTTCTTTAGCAAATCTTTCTGTGTTAAGCTTTGTTTTTATTACTTACTGAATACATTAGGACTTAAAAATTTTGTACGGCCAAAGTAGGTGTGGTACTATTTATAAATCAAGGGCAAGTTATGCAGTTTTCATAAGGTGGTTTATATTGCATATTTGAAATCTGGAGGTGTTTCAGGAATGTATCATAAAACCACCTTCCATAAACTGTCTCTCAGGAAACAGTAATGATAACAGAGGTAGACAGATCTCACTTTAAACAAGTTACCTTGTACCCTTGATATACTAAATTTCTGGAATTTTTTTTACCAGATTGAAAATCTTTCCAACTTTTTGAAGTCTTATCAGCTAAGTTTTCAGAAGATTCACTTTACTGCTAAGATTTCCAAACACTCAGTAATGTTGAGGATATATAGCTGTATAAATCTTGCCTCATAAGTTTTACAGATTTATAAAAATCCTAACTGTATACCATGTACTGGATAAAAGTAAAAATAATTCCATATATAAAATAATAAATGTATACATACTAATTAAGCTTCCAGACCCCAAAATGGTAAACTTATAGATGCCAGAAAAAGATTTAACATCTGTGCCATTTACTAAATGTGAACTGTAACTTTTCTGGATTTTACCTCACTTATTATTTTCACAGAAAAAATGTGTGCAAAGCTTCATGTCTGACAATGTGGGTGTCAGAAGCCTGAAATGGGTGAAACAAATTGGAAAAGTAGAATGAAAATATATAAAAACCTTTAAAATTACTATGTTCCCTGACTGTAGGCAAGAGCTATATTTAGATCTGGTAACCATAATGGGATATTGGTTAGAAGATGAAGGACAAATTTCAATACATGTTCATTACTTTAAAGAAATTACGCCTTGGAGTAAGCCTTTTATATTGAAAAAGTACAGTAGTAAAAAAAAAAAAAAAAAGGAAGATCTTTAGTGCAGAAAGTAGTTTACCTAGCCTATATCCCTTTGTCAAGCACCTACTGCTGTTGGATATAACTGTGTAAATAAGGAATGCCTTTCACAGCTGAGATTCTCCATTTTTTCCATCCATCAGCAAAGTCAGTTCACAGCGTCATGACCGGTTCTTGTGTGAAGAAGCCCTGGGAGAGTTCTATTTTATTTAACTATACTGAAATATTTTTCTTGCATGTTAAATACGCAAGGTCTAATAAAACCTATTTACCATCTGACATTTATCTCACTTGGGTTTTTTTTTGGTGGGAGGCCTTGACAGCCCAGAGGAATAGCTAGGATACCACAGATAAAACACAGATATTGATTTTTCACAAAGGAGCATTTCTTCCAACTGTTTCCTAAGTATTTGAGTTTAATGTGTGTTAATTGAAACACAGCACACATATAAAGTACAAACTAATTTTATTGCTTTACACAATCCCTTCTTTTTACACTGATGTCATAATCATTCTGACTACAGCAATATCTACTGAAAAACATCTGGATTTGCAACACTAAACACAAACAAACACCTGTAAATCAGAAAATCTGAAGTAATAAAAGTAAACCTTTCCAGATTCTTTTATAATGAACAGGAGCTACTGCTTCGAGGAACTCTTTGTGTAACAGTTCAGAGAAATTGCACTATGGACCTTGGATTATAATGTATGTATCAGTATAGCTTGAAGTTACTATGTTTCGAAAGATACCATGTCATAGATCCTTAAAAAACACAAGTAATAAGAGAGGAACATTAAAAACGAAATAAAGCTTTACTGGGACTGAATCTCATTCAACAGATTCCGTTTTCATCATGATGCACTTAACATGAAGCAGTTAATAGTAAAACAGTCTGTAAGGAGGTTGTTTATCCTCCCACCTCCTCTCCCCACTGTCAGCCCTGTCTCTCATAGTCCAGCTTGGAGCGTTGGTTTAGCGAATTGATATGGAGGGGTTTGACAGGAGGCAGAGCCAGCACAAGGTAAAAATCAGGAATGGATGGTGAAGAGCAAGGTGGATGTGAGGGGCTGAGCTCTTCCATTTGGGCAGGGTGGCCATCCTCCACTGTGAAGCAGTACCCTCAGCTCTCTGACACAGTAAGACCTCTTAAGCACTACTACACCAGACCTGGGGATTTAGAGCTTAATTCCAAAGTAAAATCACCAAGACTTCTGGATGCGTAGCATTTCGGTCTCAATGTGCCTTACAAAGAATTTGGTAACCTTACACTTCCTTACAGAGGGGGAAAATAAGATGCAAAAAAGTTGTTGGGGTAGAGAAGGAACCAGAACTTGTGTCAGCTGAAAGCTAGTCCTGTTCTCTGACTGCCAGGTCAGAGAGAGGTACAGATTGGGTAGGAAGAAAAATGCTTCACTAAAAGCGTTGTCAAGCACTGAAACAGGCTGCCCAAGGAAGTTGTGGAGTCACCATCCCTGCGGGTGTTTAAAGACGTGTAGATGTGGCACTTAGGGGCAGGTTTTAACTGGTGGACTTGGCAGTGCTGGGTTAATGGTTGGACACGCAGGGACCAGGGTGTGACATAAGGGAGCTCTGTAATTATTGTGAAGAGGAAGAATAGCAGAAGTGTGCTGGAAGCTGAAGCCACCGCGATGTTGGCTTTTAGGCGCAGGCCAAAGAACAAACATTCCCATCACCTGGAGGACTCCTCTCAAGTGAACAGTGGAAGGATTTCTTCACCAGAGTCGTTCTACCAGCTACTGCTGATCATGTTTCAGGCCTATAGAAGAGCTCTTCATAGAAGCTATTTTGGAAAGCAGCAATAATGGGGTAATTCTCCTTTTTGTGCCATGGGAGCTTGAAAGCAGGTCAACAACTGAAGTGTGACAGAGTAGGAGGGAAGAATGACAAACTCCACAACTTATCAGCCTGTAAAGTTTTTAATAAATGTGCCAGCTTCTTTCCGGTTATGTCTAAAGGATTCCCTCGGGGAATTCCGGTGTGTGGATAGGTAGAGGCACAGGCATAAGGCTGGCAGACTGACTTGAGATAGGTCCCAAGACGCAGGCAGAGAGAAGTAACATACAGAGAAAGAGCCTGAGACATGATGAGGCCAATGCTTGAGGAGGTGTCTCACAGCAGGCAATGGCTGGGGCAGGGTGATCAGCCCAACAAAAGAGCCAAGGACATCGGCAGATGTCACTGTTCAGGTATATTGTTAATAAGCAAGGAGAAGGAACCTTACAGTTGATCCTAGAGGACTAGTGAGTCCTTGAGCATACCACCCACCAGGCTTCACATTTGGGTGGAACTGCAGGATGGATGGGACCCCAGTGACAGAGGTGACAAATGGCAGAAGTGCGAAACGCCAGCCAGGGTATCTAGCCCTGTGAGGGGGTACTTTGTCTGCTGATGGCTACTGTTAGTCATCAGGAGGATTTAGAGGAACTTGGTTTGGGACACTAACTACACCAAAGAGGAGAGTGGGTGTGTGGTCATCACAGACATTTGGATTATTCATAAATGAAGCAGCAAAGGGGAGGACTCTCCAGAAATCACATCCCAGAAAGAAAAATAAAATTGAATAAACACATTAGAAGGATATTGGGAGCAAGAGTGAAAAAGAGGTACAGAAACAGAAAAGTTCTCAGAATAACAGGAGATTGTCAGCGTGCAATTTGAGTTTGGCCTTGAAAAGAGAATTAAAGTTAACGGCCAAAAAATTTATTTGTATAGCAAAGAAGAGAGAATTAAGTGGTTGGCTAGGCATTGACTGGAGAGATGCTAAATCTCTAAATAACCTGTATATTTTCCAGATCTACGTGATTATCATGTCTTCATTTCAGTGCAGATCTCCTTCATGGAGAAACATGGACATGCATGTCATCCTCAAATTGCTGACCTCTACAAAAAATGAGGTTTCGAGCTGAAACACCCCGTGTTATTCCCTTAGGAGTGGGCACAGTAGAGAACCTGAAGATCTATCTTCTGCTATTATTTACATTTTGCTGAGAAAATTGGAATCATAAGAATGGACACACAGCATGGGATTCTGGTAAATCCATCCTACCAAAAAGTCCAAGAAAGTGGAAAGCCCAGTTCTTAATGTGAAGAGAAAAGGGATTATCTAGACCTTTGGAACCTGATGGTTTGAATTGAAAACCATGTAAACTTGAAAACAAAATGGATGATAGGAATAATTAAAGACATGGAGATAAATAGAAGATGGGATAAAAGGTTACCTAAAGTAGCATACCAGACTCAAAAGAACTCATGTTCTGAGAGAATAAATTTTGAAAAAAAAAAAAAAATATGTGGGAGATATAATCTTTCTTTGGAAAATTTATCTGGAATAAGTGAGGATTAATACAAGAATTGTAAGGTGCACCAGAAAACAACTAAAGACAACCAGCAAGTGGGGAAGTACCTTGCCACAAAAATGTTGGCTCGCTAAAGAAATTTTCTGATAACAGAAATTTGGAAAGCATTCTTATTAGGGAGGAGAATCTGAACAAACAGGAAGAACTAGATGACCTTAAGGAGTGAAGCAATTGAAATGGGATAATATTTAATGGTATCAAACAGCATGCTCTGTACCTAAGGACTTATAAAACAGATTTATGCAATAAACTGGGAGCACATCCGTTCAAAATGTGAGGAGCACACCCTGAATGTGCTAACTATCCACAGGATCTGTTGCCAGCATAATGCAACTGTGACAAAGGTAGTGCAAACCTAAAACCTACCAAGGGCCATTTCTAATACAGTTTGGACAGTATCGGTGCTGTTGCTAAAATCCTGGGAGATCATGGTTAGGCTATTGTATACCATCACAAGGAAAGTTTCCTCCACCCTAGATTAGGCATCTAAAAATTAAGTATTTTAGTATGAACAAGTCATCCAAGACTCTTTTATATATGCTGAAAAGAATTCAGAAAGCTGTTAATCTCAGCCTGTAATAATGTCTAATACAATTCTAAAGCAGTGGCTTCTGGAAGTTTCTTTCATCTCTTCTTCATCTTTGCATATAAGGGTGTGAACACCTCAGATGTATGAAAAATGGGTGAGGTGAATCCAGGTCAGGAGCACAGGCTAATGAACGCAGTCTGATCCTTTTCGCCAGGAACAAAATATACAAATTGACTTGATAAAGCCTGAAAATAAAAAGATGTATTATCATAGCCATGAGTGTTTACAGCTGTGGTGAAAAAGTTCTAGCAGGTCTTAAGATGAAGAGCAGTGCCAAAGGAGACTAGCAAAGAAAGAAATGCCATTAAAAGACTTTATTCAGTCCCATGGAGCTACATTTAAACCTTGCTAGTTATCCGCACGTTGTTTAATCACATCTATGCTTTACAAGCTCTTTAGAGACAGTCATTCAATATTATAGACAACTTCATGACTTCATGGTACTTGCAGTATATTTATAGCATACACCTTCCCAAAGTAAAACACTGTGTATACAAAATTGTCCTAGACTGGCCTGTTGGTGTTTGTCAGTGGCTGGCAAACCACAGTGTTTGTCAGTTTGCTAAAGTCGTCTTTGTTTTGCCATTATCTTTCTTTGTCTCTCCTCTAGACACAACTTGGCTAAGATTCTGTCTGAATTTAAGTATCAGTACTAAATTGTTGTGAAAAATACTGCTTAACACACTCTAAACAGGCATATCGTACATGATGATAAGCATAAATCTTTGAAAATACCCTGCAGAGTAAATGACAGAACTTCAAATAAAACTGTCCTGCTTGGTATAAGGTTGTGCCGTTATTATGAATTGTGCATCAGCACATATGTTTCTCAAATACTCTATGTTTCTGCACATATGTTTCTCAAATACTCTGTGTTTCGGCATTATTTTGCAGCCCTATGACCTAGTCTAGCATTAAATCATAAGAAGTTCAGCCTGAGTTTTATCCTTGCCTGTAGAGCACACGTAACATTACTATTTCATAAATAGGAATAAGACATTTAAACTTCCGTGCTATGTATCTGCACAGCCACTTACATTTAGCCTCTTCCTTAAATATGACACCTAACATGTGACATCAAGAATCATCAGATTCATGTATCCTTTCAACATCTCACGATTTTCAGAAAGATTTAAAGGGGGAACTAGAAGATTTGGTTATGATCACACCCTTTCCAAGCTCTAACCACAGAACTGTCCTTTGGCCAAAGGACTGGGACAGAATCACTTACCTCCTATACGTCTTTCTTGCTGACTCGAGCTGAGATATAAAACTAAAGACAAAGCCCTCTTTCTAGCTTCAATATTCTGTGTGAGGGTTCCTGTGTGCCATCACGCCTCCACAGAATGGCTGACCCATGAAAAGTCTGACAACCAGTTACAACTGGTCGGCAGTGGAGCTATTGCTTGACTTCAACAGTAAGAAACTGCAAGGAATTTATTCTGGATTTTTTTCAGAAAATGAAGCATATGTGATTGCAGTGTCAGCCTCCCCCCCCCCCAATAACCCCTGAAGCCACGGAAAAATCTCAGCCAAACCTGGAAGAGCTTCAAAAACAAATTATGTTCCTGTAAGTCTGCGGGGGAGTGGTGGTGAGATAGAGGAGGGAGAGCCCCAAGGTTTTCCCTCTGGAAGGGGAAGGGCAGAATGGCACCACAGGGAAACAGCAGCATTTGGTACCATTTCCTGGGGAGCAGCAACCTCTAGATGGGTATTCTGGCTTGCAAATTCCAGCACCATCTTTTACTCTTGGAAGCCAAATTCAGTCTTGATTTGAAAAGATGCATAAAACCAGTCAGCCGCTGGAGAGGTCTGCTTAGGTTAAATCCCCTACAGAAAGCTCCACTCCAAGCATAGCAGGCACCAACACCTAAAAGCCTGGCCTGTTTCTCCTCCTTGTCAGCAGTGGAGGAAGAGCAGGCAGCGGCCTCCCTCTGTTCCCGTTGTTCTTTGGTACGGCCAACCAACTGAATCACAGCAGGACAAATACCCAGGTAATATGAATACTGTTTTCCTTTTCTCTAGAAGAAACAAAATTCATATCCTGATGATGTGTCCCCTTAAGAGATAAGTCTCACTGCAACATGAAGATTTTAGTTTCTCCCAAAACTGACTTCAAGTGCTACAACATGCACCTGTGATATCATTTCAATAATGGCAATTGTGGAAGGCCTCTGTCAAGCTCTCTAACAAAAAATCAAGGTCTAAATTCCATTATATATAAATAAATAAGTAAATAAAGAAGGCAAATCCTTCTGTACTTCTGTATTTAATGAACTATCACTCATCTTCCCTCTTTTGTGAAAGACTATGAGGCAGCTGAAATGGAAAAGTTTAACACCAGTTTTCAGAGAATGGGGTACAAGATTTTTGCTTGTTCGAGGTAAACTTGTTTTACAGTATCACCTGTGAATGAGCAGATTCCAAGGAATGTTTGAAAGACATTTCCAGTTTCCTTCTCCAGTTTAACATGACCAGTTCTTGGATGCTTATGGGTGTGTTTGAATTAAGCAGAGTTCTCCAGAACGGCAAAAAAAGGGAATGCTTCTGTGTCAGCTGGATTCCCATATGATCACACTCTCCATGGAAGGAGGGAAAAATTTTTATTATCTTGTGCAAATATCCTTCTGTGGAAACTAAATATAAATGGTTCAGCAGATGAAATTGCTGTGAAGACTTCCAGTTCAGAGCAAACTCCTGAAATTTATTACAAATACCAAAGGCCAAAGGGGGATGAGCTGTACTTCAGCGATGGAAGGAAAGAATCTCCCAAGAAAATGCCACAATCAGCATGTCATCTAGGCAAATTAATATCCCTACTCCCAGACAGAGAATTTTTTTGAAGGGAAGGGAGAAGGGGTGCTATATTGAGTTATAGGGATACTTCAGAATTCAGGGCTTAATTGCACTTCAGGCATGCAAGCTTGTTTTAGTTATTGCTTCTTTCAAATACTGCAGACCTTCCTTCCTTGAAAGTTCACATCTTCATAATGCCATCTAGTAATGCTTCATAAAGTACGTGAGAACCAACTGAGGTAGAAGTCCAGATTGCAAACACTGAGATTAAGATTACTAACACACACACGCAAAAAAAAAACAAAAAAAAAAACAAAAAAAAAAAAACAAAAAAAAAAAAAAAAAAAAAAAAAACAAAACAAAAAAACCCCAACAAAACATAAAGCATGTTCTGCTTCCAAACAAAACAACACTGATCCTTCTTTCTTACTTCCTGATTTGCTAATCAGTGACAGCTGGGGGAAAACAACCAACAATATTTATACCTGCACATTGGATGCTGCCCTCCGGGCAAAGGCCTGGCACCTCCCCTCAGGTGCCACTTTCCTGGACCCGTGTCAGACACTTGAAGTAAACAAAGAAACACTCGGGGAGAGGCAGCACAGGGCAAGGACAGGGCTGGTGCTGACTTGCTGGCTCTGCACCTGCCTCACACCCCGGCACCTCTCCCGCTCCCTGCCCTTTGCGCACCCAGGTGTGACAGGCTGGGGTGTTTCTCCAAGCAGGTTGTATCGTTAGCTCTGGAGGCAGAGGGGTTTTCCTGCCCTGTGTTTACACAGCACCTAGGAGGCTTGGTCTGTATTTCTGTAGGGCTGCTGGAATAAAAACTTGAAAATAGCAAGAAACAATGGAGCTGAAGACACTCATCCAGTGCATTTACCCTCCAGGTCTGGCAATGTTGAAAGTTCACTGTGTTACCAAGGAGTTCCTTGAGTGTCACAGGTCCTTGCTCTGATAAATTAGTGTCTAATCCTAAAGGTGGCTCATTGGTTTTCAGTATTAGGCCCTTAATCTCCTTCCCTAGCTCAGGAATCTTCTCACCCTGCACCCAGAGAGATCATCAGTCATTCCTTTGCCCAGAGTTACCAAACAACATCCAATTTTTTAGTAAAGATGTCAAAGTGTCTGTCTAAACATCTTCTGGTTTTGGCCTGAAACTGATACGGGTTGAAAGTCTCCAGCTCTTCTCTAAATCCTGACAGTTGGCTAACAACAAATAAAAAACAGCCCAGTGATTTACTGTGTCGATCCCACATTGTTGTGCTCTGTGTTTCTTTAAGAAAGGTGCGAGTATATGTGTAAGAGTCTTGAAATACAGTGGTTGCCATGGCAATTATCTGTGTTTAGAGAGTGGAGGGGAGTAAAGTTCCATGTAAGTGGTCAGAGTAGAGTGCAAGTTAAACATGCCTCTTTGCAGGTCTAAATTATGTACTTTTCCCTCCCTGCCCCATCCCCCCTCCAAATATTTGTGAAAATATGCATAGATTGTCTGATGAGCTCCGAACTATTCTTGCAACAATGCCAGGTTTTTTTCTCCCCCTCAATATTCCCACTTGCCTGTAGATCCTGTGAGAATAAAGCATAAGACTGCAGAATTGCCCATCCACACTCCCATCCAGGAGTTTGCTTATCTGGTTCATTTCTCCTTAATGGGACTGAGTCCATTACTCTTACAAAACTAACAGATCAAAAATATAGGTATAGCTAAATGGCTGTAAATTTAATTGGAAGGGAATGGTATATAAGTATAAATCATCAGGACAAATATCCCTTGGCATTTATACTGTGCTTTACGTTTTCTAATTACTCCATGGTTTTGTTGCTTTAGAACAAGTATGCATTGTGCCTGGAGCTGGAACATCTATTCTCCATAAATCTTTGTCCTCATGTTCTCTCTTATTTTCATTTATCAACCTAGATTTTTCCCCATTTCCTCACATAAGTGATGAGGGTATGATTCCCAGCCTCCACGTGCATGCACACAGCTTGTGTAGCTATCTGCCAGGTGTTCCACACTCCAGGTTGGCTCTAAGGCCCATTGCAGGGCTCTTTAGATTTCGCAAAGGAATATTCTAATGCTTAAGGACATTGATCACAACAGAATCTGTACAGGTGATGGTTACCTGCTCTGATTTCACAGGTATAGTATTGACTTCGGACTCCACAAAATGAATGGCGATTTTCAAAGTAGTCACAGGTGAGACTCCATTCTGGCCACCTCCTGAATGCCACTTCTCCCAGAAATGGTCTGTGATGGTAACAGAACTAGAATATGTACCTTGCAGCAGGCCTGTAAGGAGCAATGGTTACACCAGGAGCAAGCCACTGTTTAATGCTCATTTAGAATTCACATGCAGCACTGACGTGCTCCACTTGAATACAGAGCGAATTCAGCAAAAGAATTGACACCGTGACAGTTTGACACAGCTGCTCTTTAAAACGTGTTGCTAGGGGCTTCTTTAAATATTAATGGATAGATTGCAAGATGCAAATACGTGATTAGGTACTTTTGAAACACTGGATCCTGAAGCTCTGCTGGATTCCCAGCAGCTGTTAGTAAAGGAGCCATGGGTTTCAGCAGCTCTGAGCTAAGGAAAGGGAGATCTATTTACTCCTAGATCCAGCAGGGCCATGTTGGATAACACCGAAGGCACTTCATCCTTCAGTTTCCACTATTTAACAGTGTTTTGAAAGTTGTAATAATCTTCCTCTGCAAAAGAATGATGGGTAATTTTGTGGGTTTTTTAAGAGGTGTCAGGACTAAGCTCTATGAAAGAATCAGAAATTATTTGGTCCTTTCCTCACTGTGTCTAACCCAGTTTTACATGAGGCAAATGGTGACATTGATAAACAATTCAGCTGATGAAGGAAAGAAAACCAAAGATTACCAAAATATGATCGCAGTTACAAGGTGTGTGACCAGCATGATGCCTCCATAGCAAGGGGTTTTATACCCCCTTCTGGTAGGCAACACTGGAAGGGAGGCATTTTAGGGATCTAGGCCAGGAAACGGTGGTGAATAGTTGGAGAATAGATGTGGGAAAGGTCTTTCATGATTATGGGTGTACTACTATCAGTGGAGTAAATACGCTGTACTGGTAAATTGTGTCCTTTGCCACTATGTTAGGGCTTGTATTTCCAGACCTTGAAGAATGACAGATCACAAGCATCAAACCAACCACTCATTCACAAAGAAAGCACTGCACCAGTAAGAACTCTCTGAGCTGAACTGATCCAGTAATACAACCTATAGATTAAAAGGCTCTCCCAAAACCACCACCTCAGAGAAATCCCATTTTACAACCAGGCAATGCACTCCCTTCGCTACTGTCTGATTTACTGCTCAGCTATTGCTCTTCAGATTTCTCTCTTTATATATCTAGCTGATTCAGTGAGCATGGAAGCATGATGCACACTCACTGGATAGTCTGATGAAGCTGGGTGGCATTGCTTAGAGTATCTCAGAGTGCGTTAGTTGCTTCTCAGGGTCAATAAAGACCCTGCCCCTTAGATCCTGCTGCCTAATTGTTCTATAATTGCAGTAACCTTTGTGAAAGCTTAGCAATAAATAGCATTTTCCATGAGGCTAGTCCTGTTTCAAAAAACAATGACTTGCATATGCAGGGTATGACTGCTTTCTCCATCAGCTGAAGCCACATCATCCCCTCCACCTTGTCCCTGCAGCAGCACACAGCAAGCAGCCATAAGCTAGTCTGTGGTTTAACCCACTTTCGGAGGAGATGGGTTAGATCTGTATTGTTCTGCTCATGTATATGCACGGGGTCTGAAAATACTCAAAGACAGAAGTGCAAGAGCTTAAGATGAGTAGAAAAAGCCAGAGTGGCAGAGAATAAAATTGGAAAACTGTCCTGGTTAGCAGGCAGTCTCCCCCCTGCCTGGGGTTACCTCAGGCTCACTAGATAGGTTTTAATGAGGCAGCTTAGAAATGCAAAAGGTATCTTGGAGAGGGCAGAAGTCCATCTCATCTCAAAAGTATTCTGCACATTGATGCAATTCAGCCAAAATGTGCATGGATAACTGTCCTCTTAGACTGGGGAAGGGAAGTTTATGAAACTCTCAGTGATGGTGGTAGCACCAGGACGTGTGTGGTCTGGCCTCCTCCACCACATGCTGCCCAGGAATCCCATCCTGCCACGCTTGCCAGGACCATGGGTCAATTTCAACTTTAGTTTACCTTTGCACTTTCACAGCACACCCAGGCCACGGATCAGCCCCCCTGTGGGTTCCATGCTGGCAGCTAAAACGCTGCTGGATAGACCCAGCAGGGTCCTTGCTCATGATTTACAGGTGGTTCAGCCCTCCCTAAAACACCAGACATGAAACCATGCACAGCCCTAGTTTTGGCCCATTTCCTGCTCCTTCATAGACTTCAGTATTGGTTTAGCTTTATGGAAAGTATTAGCTATCACAAAATAACCTGTAGATAAGATCACTACCTAAAGAACCTCATATTATTTCATTAACTATCAGTTTTGTAAAGTCATGAGCATTTTGGCCCAATCTTGAAAAATACCTACAATGTGTTCTGCAAACATTTGCAGCCTTGCACAATAGCTTCTCTTCTTTTCCAGGACCCTTTGCATGCCTCCAAAGTGGTTTGCTGGATTGGGCCCCAGACACTTGGGTACTCTGTAGCTCATTCACATGTTATAATGAGGTAGTTTGTCCTAGATTTTCAATTTACTTGTAGAGCTTGGTCCATTTCAATAAACTTTCTTCATGAAGTAGGAAATATAAAGCTGTAAGCATTACAATACCACAACCATGAAACACAGACTTCCTGCATTTCAATCTACTTTGAAAAAGAAATAGCGTCTGTCATTTGTAAATTTTAAAATAAATTAAGTGCATGGAGGAAGGTAATAAAGAGAAAACACCTTAAAAACAAGTGGGGAAACGCAGTCTTTTTCATTCTGTGAAGAGTGTGACAGCATATGGTAGATAGTGGGTGGTTGTTCTAAACATAACATGTATGTGTCCAACCTAAAATGTTTTATTGGTTCCTACTTATGAAAGCAGCAGCTAAAAATGACTGATGACTGTTCTTTCTATATCAGCAGCGTGTAAAGGCCCAAGGAAAAGAAAAATCAGTCTTTAAACTCATGAACATCTTTAAACAGCCATAAAACTCTGTTTAACACTGTTTTTTCCAAGATATCCCAAGTTTAATGCTTCCTCTTTGTGAAACCGTAAGACTACAGTATTTTTCAATATTATTATTATTATTATTTTCAGATAATCCTAAAATATGTCCAGAAAAAAGGGGAATAATCTTCTCTTTTCCCAGAGTTACTGTAGTTCTCATCTCAATATCCTTTGAGAGTACAGGTATCTAGGATTACATCCCCATGTTAGTTTAATACCAGGGAAAATACAAGTCACAACTACAAGTCTCCCACATCTAAAGGAGAAGACAGTTTTATCCCCATCATCACTGCAACTGAGTATCTCACAAACATGAAAGCTGAATAGGGAGCAAAATCTCCCCATTGTCCCCTCCCTTTTTCCCTCTGAGAGTTATTATCATGGAAAGAACTGAGGCTGAAACTGGCAAATCTTACACTGTGCTCCAAGTAAGTCCAGTTTGTTACTAACCTGTCCTCCTGTGGCAGCAACTCCTGCGTCTGAGGCCAGCTGCCAAGCATGCTCCCTCTTCCTCCCACACAAGTTTCATCCCTGTGGTCAGCTGTTTCTTGGAAGCTGGGGAGCATAATTGACGTTGCAACTATCACGCTGTGCGCAGAGTGAGCTTACTCAACTTTGTGAACATGCTTTTCTTGCCCTCTCCACCCACCTTTCTCTAAAGCTATGTATTTGTTGGTAAAAACAGGATTCAGGTGTCAGCTATATGGGTGGAGCTCAGGTGCTTCTGCAGACGTGTGTCCTAATCCCCCTCCAGTGATCAGGCTGCGCCCAGATGACTATTCCCTTTGGGTGACCTGAATCCAATGGCACAAGGGGCCCTATCCTTGCACCCTGCACCTGCAGCAACACTGGCATTACTGCCTGTGAGCAACCTGGCAGCTCAAAGAATGTCAGCAGCCAGCCAGCTTGCTGGAAAAGATGTTGTGCATGAGCCTCCCAAACCTGTCTCATCTCTGAATTTCCCCTCCCATGGAGCCGAGTTCCCCTGGTTACGTGGGGTTCAGAAAGTCAAGACTGCCCCAGCGAGTGTGGGATAATTCCCCAAAGTGCTGGCTGTGAAACAGATGAAGCACATTTTGTGACTTTGTCCCAAAACAGCACAGCAAATTTGGGATGAACGTGCGTTTTGGAACAAATTCAAAACTGTCTCTTTGGGGTTTGTGGCTGGGTTTGTGGGTTGTTTTTTTGGTTGGCTGGGTGGATTTGGGGTTTTTGGTTGTTTTTTACCGATATGACACAACTCCAAGCCTTTCCAATGAAAGGACTGCAGAGCCATTCATCAGACACTGCCTCACCCTCAGTAGGACTGGCCTGAGAGCTGCACCAAAGGATTCTATGGAAAAAATGCTGCTTTGTATTTGCTCAGTCTTACCCCTGAGAAAGAAGAAAACTCACCCAACGTGCTGTAGTAATGAATTTTATCAGAATTGAAACATGTGAAAATAATTTGTGTCTATCCTAACATGATTCGTCCAAGTTTGGAAAACAAAACACTGCTGAGACACTGTGATTTTATTGGTTATTCTTCCGAGAACCTCAAATCTTCTTATTCATAACCCAACATCTCCAGCCCCACATGTGGAATTTTTACTAAAACATTTTTTTTAATTAAACGTTGACCTCATAAAACCTTCTGATATCTTGAGTTTTATGAATTCTGTTCATTCTAATTTCATTATTTATTATGTATATAACCTCAAATGCTTGTGCGTGCTGCTTAAAATGCCTGCAAGATTCTTTCCCCAAAAGATGCTAATCCATGTTATACAAAAATCTCTGAGTGAAGGTATGCTGATTATTGTGAGAGAAAAGCAAAAGAGGAACAATCACAACAAAGACAAGTGTGGAAATTTGGTTGCTATAACATGATGTGATCCCTGGTAATACACACATTTACCTTATGTACTTGAGGTTAGTGTTATATAGCACCTTTCAATTATTTTACTGATGACAAATATGTTTACACAGTTCTACAGGGCTACTTGGGAAACTTTACATAGCATTGCAGTACACTGGGGAGATAAACCTTGAGTACACAGGGCTAGCATTATCCCTGCTTACTGCAGCAACTGGGAAACAAAGTCACTTACGATGTAGAAGGAAGCATCAGGCCAGAGAACACCTCAAAATACTGAGGAGAAAAGACAGGTTTTCAAAGAGTATTCATCTCCCTGGAAACTAATTCACAAGTTGTATAGTTATAGCTATATAAAAAGATCTTCTTCTTATAAAATTCACCGTACTTAGGCCCTTGATAGTTCGATTATGAAAACAAGCAGAATTCAGCTCACTTAATTATAACCCAGAGTGGTTAAGGACAACATTTTCAATAGGGTTTCAAAGATGGTTTTTTGAGAGTATCTGTATTTTTGGCAAAGAGTTTGCTCCAGTGCTTTTCTTTAGTGGGATTAAAGGAGTTCTTCTATGTTAAAAGTTTTACATTTTGATGGATATTGAAATTAAACTCGTATTTTATTATATCAGTGTAATATAGTGAATGTAATTAAATATGGTTTAAATTAAATGGTTTGGAAGGAAAATTTGTGTAAGCATTGTCAAAAAACATCTCTTCAAAAGTAAAATTGCTGTTTTAATACACAGTTCTTTGCATGTCTTATATGAATTGTCCAGTTTTGCTGCATTAAAAAACCAAAAGAACCATAGAAAGTGTTCATGTGGAAAGTATTCTCTTTGCTTTTAAGGTATTTTTCTCTAGCTACTTCAAATACTAATTCAAACTGCATAAAACTGAGAGAAAATCACTGAGCATCTGCAAACAGGGAAGAGCTTCACAGGTGACATTAATTGGATGTCCTTAATACAGCACAATTACATATTTTCAATGGAAAATGTGACCAATCAGCTTAAATTGCCCAACTGAGTGACTGGAGTCAGCTTCTCTTGAACTAGAAAAGGTGGGTGAGGCCTGACACAGATGTTTGTTTTCTTTTAATAGGTTTCTGCAGGATCTAACCATTATTTATTTAAAGTGGGAGTACTGACACAGTTACAATGAGAGAAAAATCATTTCACAGTTTCATTGAATAGACTCCATCAATAACACTGAGAGAAACAAATTAATACAACAGGCATTTAAAAGCTAATGATAACAAATCGTGCTCCAAATCACAAATTTAATGATTATTTAATGATAAACTGCACAAAGAAAATGTGTATTTGTTCTGCCTGGTTTCTGCCGAGGCACCTGCTGCAGTGCCATACAGGAGATGTTGTGTAGATAAGGATGAGTGGGCAGAGAAAAGGCTTGTGGAGGTGCAGTGGCTATGCAGGTCAAGAAAGCTGCAGAGCCAAGGAAGACAAGAAGTGGAGCTTTGCAAGACCCGCTTTTGGGAAACATCTCTGTGCAGCAGTGCCAAGGACGCCTTCAGCACAGAAAGGAAGAGCACATAAATGAGATTCACTGCTGACACAGTGCTGGTGTGCATCTCACATGCACAGGAGACACTTTCTCCTTAAATGGGCAGTGACCACTTAGAAGGTCTTGCCTCCAGCTGTGAGAAACATGGACACCAGTGTTTATAGTGGGTTTTGTGGCAGCTCAGTAGCTCAGCACATCCAGTGTATGGCTAACTGCGGCCTCAGGGGTGTGCTACCTCCTCCTTGAGTTTCATCTATTCTTTCTTTCTCCTGCTTGTGTTCTTCTTGTGAGAGGCTTTGTCTATCACAGCATCAGTTTTCCCTCTCTTCTTTGCAGCCAGGTCAGTGGAAGAGCTCTCAGACATAACTGACGGGCACTTGGAGGAGTGTTTGTGTCAGTACTTCCCAAGCCCTCTCCTTTATCAGGTACTCAGAGTTAAGCACATGCTTAAATATTTTACTGGATCCAGGCCCATTCTCACACACATAAACCAGACAGGGACAACTAGAAGTGGTCAAGAAATGATGGGACAGTGCTCACCAGGAAAGCATGTGAATTGCCGTTAAACAGGCGATAAATTGCAAGAATTCAAAAAACACCAGTGCCATAATCCAGCTGTTAAGTGACCAGGTTCCCAGTGTGCACACACTTCCAAGAAAAATTAAAATATGGACATGAGGCAAGCAGTTGCCTAGCGGACTGCTGAGTGCACGGGATTTATGTCTGAGCGGTTAGTATTATATTACACTCACAAAGTGGTATCCAAATATCAACAGCTGTGTCTTGTATCCATTATTTCCCTTCTCCCCCAAATATAAACCTTCCTCACCTTTTTAATTAGAAAAGCTGTTTATTGACTATGACATGGAAACGTTTTACATGTTGTTGTCCAAAAATGCTGTTGTTAAATAAGCAGGAAAGTATGTTTGGTGGTAAATAGCAATGACCTTTAAAACAATGTCAAGCCCACACACCCCATGATTTGTGAGTAGGTACATGTTCCTTTAAGTCACTGTATATTACCCGTAACGTGACATAGAAAGCTGCTATGGAAAGTATCTTTGGTTAAAGAACTGTAGGGTAAATAAATAATTGAAAGCTGAAGTGCATAGCCAACTTACCTAGTAAACTGCTAAATTCAAATCTGCTCATGGGAGGACTGACTTTATATGCACATCAAGATGTATAAAAATCTTTTCGTTTACCATGAAAAGTATTTACAGCAGTTAACTGAGGTCAAGACATCTCTTATTTTCTTGGTTGACTCATCCATCACTTGTGCAGCAGCCTTCTCATGCATAACAGAGGAGCACTGGTGTCACGCAAGGAGAGAAGTGGCACTGAGAAATGCAGGAAGAGAGGCTGATTTTACCTGTGTAAAATAATGTCATTTTTCAGAAAACATTTACAGAAGAAAGCCCAATTAGGCTAGAGTGCACCCTAGCCTTCTCCCAGGCCGTTCCAGTGAAATGAAGAGGTTGTGTGGTGTTATTCCAGGAAATCGGCAAAGATTTTTCATGTTCTTATTTTTGTTAATGCCATTTGTTTCAGTTTCATTTTGTATTTAGAGGAGGGAGACAGAGAAGGATGAGCAGGAAAAGTTGTCTTTAGGGCAAAACATTTAGTGGTAAATTATTTGAAAAGTATTGTGAACTTTTTCTAAGAAACCTCAGCTTGCTGCTTTAATAGAGATGCAAATAAAACTGTGTAAGAGACCCCAAATCTCATGTCTCACATTTAACAGACCCTTTTATGGGGAAGGGCGTGCCAGGGTGTGCAGGTCCACACGGACAGACTTCGAGCTCACTGCAAGCATGACGCAACAGCAAATGTTTTACAGGATACTTGTACCATGGGAACTGCACAGGCAGGGCAAGGGTTGATAGCAAGAGCTAGCAAGGTATAAATAAATACATGTTTGTAAATGTGAGAAATCTGTGGAGAGAGGGGTGGCAGGACTGTCCTACAAGGGATGGACCAGAGGGCAGTGCCGGTGTGTAAAGGTAGCTCTTCTCAAGGACTTAACCACAGTTTTGGTAGAGAATTTTTCAACTGAGCAATTCTTTGCTGAAAAACAGTGATTCAAGAAAGTCATGATTTTTCACAAAAACTTACCTGTTCTGATTAAAGTTTGCTCAGGAACAGACTCTGAAAAGGTGGATGAAACCTAGGGACAGAGAAAGGGAAAGAGCCCTTGCAACACGTTGGTATTCAAAGCATCCAGTTAGCAGGGGAAAAAAAGGGCTTGGCTCGGTCTAGATCAGAAGTCTGAGTATGAGTTTTCCTCCTCGTGAGTGAGTCCAGTGACAACTATGAGATCCAGGAGTGCTCTTTTTCTGTGCCTTTCCCAAGAAAAGCAGCAATATATCTTGAGGATATGTCAAACTGGATCTTCTTTTAAGTCTCAGAGCTTCACAGGATAAAAAGATCATTTCTCAGCAAAGAAATCCAATCTCTGGTAGTTTTCTTTTCACACTGCTGTGTAAGCATCTCTCTGACCAGGCACCCAAAAGCCACAAATAACCATTCCCATGAGAGAGTGTGCTAGCTGAGGCACACAGACCCTCCTGAGGTGGGTGTCCTCAGGTCCCCACTATCCTCCAGATGCACACATAGTGGCAGCAAATTTTCTGGCAGCTCTACTTGGGCACTTCTGAATAGCTGTGGGTAATAAGAGGCCGAGGAGGAAGAGTTTTAAGCTGTAGGCTGCATCTCAGCAGAGGGGACAGGGGAGATGCTTGTAATAACGCTGAGACAATGCAAAAGCCCTCCAACTTTCCCAAACTAAGAAGGAAGTTTGGAGGGGTGGTCTCTTGGTTCCACAAATTACCTGCGTTTTGAAACACCTGGATCTCTTGGTGAGTGTCGTGAACTACACTCAGCTGCAGGTGAGGTGAACAGAAATGAGACACACACACATGTGCTGTGCCTGTTTCCTCCCGCTGAACGTCTGCTCCAGTGGGAAACACCAGCTCAGGAAGGAGCAGAGAGGTAGGAGCAAAGTCCAGGAGCAAAGGCCATACCCTTCCATGTACAGCTCATAGGAAATGCAGCAACAATCCAGGAGTAGACTGAACCTTGACTTCTTCGACAGCACAAGCTGTGAACAGTGACACATGGAGGACAGCCCATCTACCTGTGTCTGTGAGGCTGTTGTTCCTTCAGTCACCTGAAATGAGTTTTAAGCAACCTCGTGGTGAAATCATCATGGCCTTCAGTTGATAAATAGAAAAGGTGGAGAGAGATTTGGTGTGGTGGTTGGTAAATAAATTAGTAGCTTAAGGACAAGGTGAATGGATCAGCTCCTCCCAAGGTCCCTTGTTTTTCATTATTATTCAGTATTCCCTTTTTGTTATTGCTATGGATTTTGTATTCCCCCTTCCCTTTCTTCCCTGTGTCTCCCTTTCCGGGTTGCTCTCCCCTCCCGCTCTCCCCTTGGCCCCCATTCCTGGCCACTCCTTCGGGTTTCCCCTATTTGCCCCTGCACCTCAGCCCGCCCCTGTACCACCCCTGTGCCCTGAGACCATTGGTTCTCATGCTCTCGCCGCCCTCCCTTTCCCCATATAAAACCCCACGACCCTCGTGTGTCTTTGTCTTCGCCTCTGGGTTGCTTGTCTCTGCGTGTGGGGTCNGAATGCTCCGAGCGCCTTTGATGCTCCCGGGAAAGACGCGGCCTGCCACGCCGCTGCCAGGGCGCTTTTAAAAACATTTACAACAATTTGGAACACTGAAAACCATCTGAACTGAAATTTTTCATTTTCTCCCTGCCCAGACGTTTTTTTCTTCATCGTGTTTCCTGTCTCAGTCACACCAGAGATCCTAAACAACCCAACCAAGTCCCCATATGACCTCTGTTGCCATTGCTCAGGACTTTGCTTCTTCTGAATCACACCCTGCCACCAACACTGGCTTCCAAACACCCCTGCCTTGGTCATTCTTTTTAAGCTCAATTTCCCAGCAGAGCAGCCCACCCCAGCCACTGAATGCCGTTGCTTTTCTTCTTGAAAAACAGCCTCCCCTGCAAGTACTTCCTTAGTTTCTTCTCCAGTGCTGCTTCCCCACCTAATTTTTTCGCCTGTTTTGCCTCTGCCTGTGCTAAATTACACACTCTACTGAGAACAAGAAAGACCTCATTTTATTTGCTTTGTAAAATGCCAACATACATGGATGGAGATGTATGAATAATTAATATGTGCCTTAATCTAAAGATTATGAAGAAGAAGGTGGTGATTGCTGCAGAAAGATTAATGTGAAAAAAATAACTCAACCAGACTGTAATTTTCTCTGGTGACCTATGAAAGAATTAACCCAAAGGAGGCCCCCTTAAGTACTTTTGCAGATAGCCCAATGAATTCCAGGTATGGCTTTGCTTTGCATTCTTCATTTTCCTTTCTTTCAAGATATATCTGCTTATCTTACATGCACACATACGTATCCTTGCCTCTTCCTCTGTGGATAGTTTCTCCATCCCGTTTCATGCTGCAGCAACTGTTAAATAGTGTAATTCTTTTCGTAGTGCAGGCAGGGTAGTTAAAGGGCTCTTGCAGAGATCTGAAGTTGTACAGCATACGGCTCTTGAAACAAGAACTGTGAGCTGCAAACTGGATGCAGACATACTTGCTGGTCCTAAGCTTCTTATTTTCTAAAAGTATATCTAAGCCTTGAGCTCAGTTCATGCTGGGCGGTAGGACGGGCAGATAAGCACAGGCAAGGCCTGTCAGCAAGTGGCACAGGCCCCTCCAGAATAATTTGGTCAACCCAGAGTTCTGCTCAAGTCAATAAATCTTGGAGAGAGGCAGGACTCAGTAACAATGAGTAGCCTGGTGCCAGCCAAGTAGTCTGTGTGCTTTCCAGATCCCAAACTTGGTACTTCTGTACCTACCAGCTTACTCTGATTCAGCACAGATCTGCTGGACCCTTAGGGAGACTTGAGGAGCCTCAAGTGGGTGGGAGCTTTGTGGATATCAGACAGCAGAGATGCTTTGCCCCCCAGCCATCAAAAGCTCCAAGAACTTCCAGCATGACTGTTCGGTGACCACGGACAGCCACAGAAATCTCAGCCTTGCTTTTTTTCCTGGGCTCAACCCAGTGTTTCCTCTGTAAACCTTCCACTTTCTTTGTCCTTTCCTCCAAAAAGCTGCAAGAGCAGAGGCTGGCTAGGCTGAGGGCACTGAAGACGGAGGGAACACCGAAAGGAAGCACCTGCAGCTGGGGCAGTCCAATCCAGCCAGTCCAACACAGCTGGGAGGGGAAAGGTCTCTTGTCACCCTTCAGTCTTTCTAGCAGTGCCTTACAGGGAAAAAGTAGTTTTGTAATGGCTGGAGCTTTTTGATGCCAAAGAAGAATGAAGGAATGTTACTTAAGAGCCAAGATCAGGCCTGCACCAGACATCATGGTAAGAGCAGCTGAGCAGAGTTTGTATACCTTCCACTCATGGTAAAATCTTCACACTCAGCACCAGACATCATGGTAAGAGCAGCTGAGCAGAGTTTGTATACCTTCCACTCATGGTAAAATCTTCACACTGAGCAGGACAGAACCTGTCTGGGCGCTCAGGGCTGGCAGAAGAGCACATACAAGCCTGAGGTGTTATGCCTAGGATGGGATGTCAGTCCTGGTAAGGACTGGAAAGTGGGAACTTGGGGTGAGGGTACACAGCTGGATCAGGTACCTCAGTGAGAGGCAGTTTTTCCTTGTCTCATGACAATGACGAAAGGCAGAGGACAGGTAAAGCTGGCACAGAGAAGGGCCAGGTCTGGAAGGCTTCCAGGCAGCCCAGCAAGCCCTTATATCCGTTTTTCTCTGGATCCCTACATGAGCACAGCAATGCCAATTCCTGCTTGCCTTCTGTCAGTACCACCTCAAGTCTGGTGGAAATGTCAGACATGAAACTAGATACAATCAGGGAGCACAGGGAATAGTGCAAAGCTCTGGGGATTGCTTCCACAAATCTTCCCCTTACCTGCCCTCACACAGATGTTCCTGTGAACCCTTATTTAACCAAGTGTCTGGCAACTCACCCTCTCCCTTCTAGCCCCTTTGAGGGTCTCATTGCTCTAATGTCACAACTTGCTTTTTTTTCTCTAACAGGGTTTTAGTCTTCCTTCCAGATCTTTCTAGAACTTCCTTCTGGTGTCACAAAATCACCTTCAGTAATTTGGATACAATAAATCGCCTAAGCCTGCTGACTCCACTTCTTGCAAAAGACATTCAGCTTCTTTTGACTGAAGTGGGAGCTGAGGATATTTAGTGCTTTGCAAGATCAAACCTTAAAAGCAGGCTTAATGGTAGCCCCTGAAGCTCAGCTTTCTCCTTTGGTTTACATCAAGTGATGATTACCATTTGTTCTCTTTTCTATAAATTTTCAAATCTTCACCAAAGATACTGATTTCCTTGCTTGTATAATCTACCCCATTCCATTTATCAACCTATTAAAAAAAGATTGGTACAGTAATTTCTTATATGGATTAGGTGTTTCAGATAATTCCCAGATACCGCTTTTCTATTTTGCTGATTTCTGTGCTCACCTGCAAGCTTGCCTTGATCCTTTCCTGTGCTTGGCTCCCGCACATGAAAAGGGAGACTCAGTTGCCCGAACGCACATTCCTCAGTAACAGTTTACATTAACGTCTCTCTGCTTATCCTGTAATTGCGGTGCATGTACTCTGGTCCCTTGTGCCCATGTTTGTGAGAGAAGAGGTATCTCGTGTGTACCTGCTTTATCTATCAGAGCACCAAGAAAACACAGGCACTTTGAAGTGCACATTTGGAAAGTGCACAGCCGAACTGTTCATAAATATGCTGCTTAATCACTTCTTCCATGGGTGAAAAAGGCTGCCTCGCTCTTGAGAAATGTTTGGTGAACCGGGCATTCTGTGTTACTACTTTTCAAGATTCAGAATACAGATGAGACTGTGAAGATTGTTCTTACGTATAATTTTTGGCCTTTTGGTTTACAATCAATGCCAGTGTTTGGGATACAAAAGAGTCACCAGCAGTAAATAACGGTTTCTGATCACTCAATTAAGTTCTCATGACTACACAATAACTGAACCGTGTTGCAGTTTCAATTAACGTGATGGTCTCTGTCTCCAGTCCAAATATGTTGTCTAAGTCGTGGTGCATTAAGTTAACTAAATTGAATAAATAGATAATGGCGCTAAATAACTGTTAGGGTGAATAAAATGTCTTTTAAATTAAGTGAGAGGGTCAGTTCTCCCTATGTGCTTGCCTACATTGTGCATTGTAGCATGCCAATAGAACAGTTTTGGATAGAAAGGTTCAACCCTGCAATGTGCTGTGCATTCTGGATGTTCTCCAGAAAAACCCTAAGTGCAGTCTTGAATTCAACCAAATTAATAGGCTCCCAAAAAAACACCGTTATGTGTGCACTCTTAGGGATGAAGACCATGGTTCCCACAGCATTTCAGGATCCAGCTCCTGACAAGGAAAATTTCAATATTGCAGCAATAAGCCCCTCAGGCTAACATCATCCAGAGCCACAGAGTGGGAGGGAGAGAAGGACCTGCTCCCAGGAACAGTCTGTGTGCGCAGGCTCCTATAGAAGTCAGTGATTTGGGATCAGAACAAAAGGGATTTAAGCTATAGCAGAAAAACAGATGGGGAACTGGTGAGGTGGAAAGAGAGAGAGTGCAATTAATCCAGACAGCTGGCAAAGAGGCAGGTCTGGCCACCAGCAGTGGAAGGGAGCGAGGGGAGAGCCAAGGGGTGGCTGCATGGGATGTGCTGGGTAGCACTGATGGGCCTGCATGGGTGTGCAAGACATGGGCACAAGAGACCTTGAAGTGTGATTCTTAGGGTAGAATATGAAATTGCTAGAGCTCATACTAATTCTGAAGACCTTGTTTTGCTGGAGGTGGGAACCTCAGATCTCAGTGATCCCCTTAACTAATGTGGGGACCTCTGCTTGTGTGAGTGGCAAGAGGCCCAGCAGCATCCGCAGCAGCCTGGCGGTGGGGTTCTGGAAAAGTGCCCAGGAAGGAGCAGGAGTTAAGGAAGCATGAAGTGCTCATCATTCAAGCAAGTGATCGTCAGAGCATACATTACAGGTAGGGGGCTGGATCTGCTGAAAGGCAGCTTGCCTTTTATAAAACAAGGCATCAGTCAAAGCATCCTCCTGTGATCTCCATGCGGTGTCTTGCACAAGGGCCACCAGTACAGCAACAGGGACAGACAAGCAGAATATATCTAAAAGTCCATACTGACATGGGGATACAAAACACTGTAAGAAAAATCATATGCAAGAACCACTCTGCCCACAGGGAGCTGCCTGGTATGCCAGGAAGCCTGTAAACTTGCCTGGCCTTCTTGGGATAAGCTTTTCCTCCTAATACACAGAGTAAATTTTACACAGTGGAGTTTGAGCCATCACTTTCATAAAGCAGCCTGGGGGCCTGCTGGTTATGGAGAAAAAGCTTGAAAACTCTGAATCAAAAGCTTCAGAATCCCAGCCAAAAAAATGACAATATTTACTTGTTTGATGATGTTTATGGACCTTGTGGTGGCTTGGGAGTGTGTGGGACAGGCAATACAGCAGCAGCAGCAAACAGGAGGCTGAACCAAACCTCCTACCGCAGGTGTGTGGGCAGCACAGCTACACTCCAGGAATGGTGGCTGGTGATCTGTGCACAACACGAGCCTGCAAAGTAGTTCCCGTCTTTGGCTGTGCTGGGCAACAGAGCAAGCTCTGATTAATCAGATCTGAGCTGATTAATTTAGTGGGTGGAGTGATGGTTTCCACTATTCAGTAAATATTAACTTCAATCAGCCCAGACTTAATTTTTTTCTCCCTCTCCTTTTAATCAGGAATGTATGTGTTATACAGTTAGGCTGCATTTAGTACCAAAGGCTCTGCATAGTGGAGAAGACTTTCTGAAGACTTATGAATTTCTTTTGAAGGGGACCTTGTGATGTGGTTACTTGCGGTAGCAGAGACCAGATTCAGTGACCTTAGAGGTCCCCTCCAGCCCTGTCTATTCCTTCCTCCTTCCATACAGCTACATTCTGGGGTATTTTATTTTTAAATACAAATTCCAAATGAGCTTTTGTGCAACTGTTAAAACCTGCTGAAAAATGTATGAAACCACAGATTGTGATCTAATTTGTGAACAGGACTTCAAAATATGCACGTTCCATCATCTGATTCTCTAGCCAATTCCAGTGCTACTCAGGTAGGAGCAAGGAACCATGACACTGTAAGAACATTAAAAGGTATCTTCTTGCCTGGTAAAATGACATGCCAAACCTAGGGAGAGTTGGGAGACAACAGGACTGTGAGGATGCAGTTAAGCAGGGCTTTGCCTCTCTAGTTCTTATTGCAGCAATGCTATAATTCATGTTAGCTCAAAAACCTCAGCAAAACCAAACCAAACTACCTCTTCAAGTTTCTGGTTTCATATGACTGCTTTTGATGAAACTCTCCAGAATTTCAAGATCCAAACAGATTTAATTGCATTCTAGTTATGATTTTTACTGGCTGAAACTCACCATATAAATATAAATGTTTGCTTACATGTTAGTTTAGCATTCTACAGTAGAAACTATTTTTTGGAAATAAATGAAGCGAAACAAACTCTGAGCCTAAATTATGAATGGTTTATGCCAGTAGTGTTGCTGAAAGCAATGTAATTAATCCAATTTCTACCAGTTGTATGGTGTGAAGTAAAGCATATATTCTAAGCTGTTAAATCCTTTTTAGTAGTATAAAAATCAAACTTTAGCAAATTTTCTTTTGTGCCACTGAATTTGGAAATGTTCATTTTAAATTAAAGCAGTCAAACTTAACATTGAAAGGGTTTTGATATGCTACTTAATTCTAATAAATTTTAATGGCTGTTACTTTTCATATATAGCATGTGGAACTTGTTAATTAAAAGCTACTTCCTTGTGTTAGGTCTTGATCACGTTCCAGCATCTCATACTTAACATGCTATTAAAATCACTTTTTGACAGCCCAGACCTGGGAGGCACCGAATACCATCGACTCCCAGTGAACTTTTTAGGTTGCTTTGCGCTTTGCAGGTTTTATATGGTTTAAAAGTCAGACTGGACTGTTGTGATCATCTTGGTTTGATGAACACCTACTCCCTGGCTCTGCGTATCCCCAGAAGGCTCAATCCATGCTCACCAAAATTAAATTTTGAGTATTTAGGAGCAGATAGAGTACACACACATTAGTCACACTTACCTGACGGCTCACTGATTTTGCTCTGGTACTCACAAAGGAAGAACTGCAGATACTGAAATCAGACCTCAGAGATTTGGAAAATAAAGGTATTATTTTATCTGCTGTAGGGGAAAGCTTGGGCACAAACAGGCTACAGAGAATTGTGGTTCTCTTACCTTTCTCCGCTGGTAGCTTGATGAATCTGTATCCTATGGCTCCTGCAGTAGCTTATTGACATCAGCTCTCTATCCACATGTAAGTCCCCAAACACTGTTCCTCCTCTGCAGAGACAGAGGCTCTCTGGTCAGAAGGCCCTGTCCTTGGCAATTCAGGTTTAAGTCCTGACTGAACAAACCGAGGGAGGAGACACAGCACGCAGCCTAACCAAGTTCCCAAGATGTCTCTTACCTCCTCACTGCTTTTCCAGAACTCACTGTGGCTTCTGCTCTTTTTGCACCCTTTCCTTTCATCCGGACCAAGAGTCTGCCAGAGGCAGAGGTGAAGTCAGGCTCAGGTGTTATCTCAGGTCAGTGTATGGCACTCCCAGACCATGCCAGAGCTACCCCAGCCATAGTCTAGCTGGAGTCCCTGCAGAAAGCTCAGGACAGAATTTACCCTGATGGTTCCTCAGCTAAAAGCGATGTCTTCCTAAGGAGACCACAGGTAGTGTTTTAAGGTTTCTTGTCTTGATTTAAAGCCTTTGAATGAAGCCCTTCCAATGATTAATTGCCCCTGCTATTAAGATGATCATCAAAGAATCCTAGGATAATAGAATGGTTTGAGTTGGAAGGGACCTTAATGATCATCTAGTTCCAATACCCCTGCCATGTGCAGGGACACCTTCCACTAAACCAGGCTGCCCATGTGTATGTGTTGCTTAAACAGGTTTCACCTCTCTGTCTCTCAGTTATGTAACCTTAATTGGTTTTTTTTTTGGTGTAATTTTCCTTGCCTTTTGAAAAAGGAAAATCAAGCAGACCTTTATCTCATGATGCTTCTTCCTCTTCTACTTCACTCTTGTGGATTGTTATTCTTGGTCGTCTCTGTTGACCATCAGACATTCCCCATTCACCATCTCAACCAGGCTGCACTGTGAACCCAGTGCTCAGAGCCTTTGTGCACAGATTTCCCATCCTCAGGTCCTATCTTGGACTTGCAGCTACCACCAGTGGCACAGTGAGCCCTTCATATGCAGACATCTGAAATACCACTTTCTAGCCCTGTCTCCTCCAGCCACTCTAACCTGCAAGGTCCGATTATTCCTTGAACTGAAGAACAGTGATTATGATTCTTCAACTTGGGATTAGGGCCCTTTGAATCACTAAAAATCAGATTCAGTTTCTGCTCCTGGGCTACTCTAATATGAAACTGTGGAATAATGAAACAGAAATTCAGGTCTTTATCCCAAATCTCTTCCTGCACGAGTAAACAGTTTCCTCTCTAAGGAAGGAAATGCTGTATGAAATCTCCTTTAATTAACTCAAACTTGGAGGTAGCCTCTATTCATATAAAGGACTAAATTAAGGACTCTCCACCCTTGCACTTCGAGGAGAGGGGGTTGGTCAGCATCTACAGCCTGCCCACATGCCTTCCTCCTTCATTCCTGCCTTCCCTCACTTCTGAGCAGTTCAGCTTTGCTTAGCCAGGTACTCGGAGAGCTGGAAAACCAGCAGCACCTGGCACAGCCAGATACATTTCGTGGAAGCCCAGCTCTGCACACAGTGGTGCTTGGCAGCCAGCACCATCCCCAGGTCGGTGCCCCCTGGCCTCTGTGCAGTTCAGTGAGGACTCTGCTGAAATGAACTTTCTCGAGGCAAACCTGTGGATGAGTGCTAAAGGTCGGGATGCTGGCAGGGAAGATGTATAGCAAAGCATAAAGGAGCTTTTCTGCGGAAGTGCTCTTGGACAAATATGCTTAGTTCTGAGGAAATACCAGACTAGGCAGCAAGGGGGTTGAAAGCTGTCCCATTAACCAGGGAAGAGGCAGCAGTTGTGTGCCTGTCTCCCAACCAGCCATGTGCCGGCATCACCTGGAAGGGCCACCTGAACAGCAGAGAACTCAGCTGCATTGCCTCATTGGCCCAAGGATAAAAAACTATTAAGAGAGTTTGAAAGTGCTAGCAGGATCCCTGGGGATGTGCTAACAAGTAAGCTCCCAGCATGGATTCATTCTCCTACAGCCACTTAGCAAGTGTCATCAGATAGTGATATTTGCTTTCTGCTGAGCTGCACTGGATTCAAACCCTCTTCCCAGTGACATGGGGTGGGGGTTTGGCACCCAAAATATATGTTTTTAATGGCAAGTTACCAAAATGTATTACACATGGCAGGTTAGGATCAATGCTATCGTTTTTACCAAACAGCTAGCCATGCATTGCAAAAGGTCAATAAACTGGCAAAGGAAAATGTACAGCTAGTCATAAAGAAGCTTTTCTGTGGAAGTGTTCTTGGATAAATAAACATGAGTTCTTGTAAACACTGTGTACTTTCCACATGTAAATATTCAGAAGGTGTGCTCAAAAAGCTTGGGATGGTTCCAGCCCAGCATTTTATTAGTAGGAGGTGGTGAATTTTTGGTCAGTTATTAAGTGAAACTTAATGTGAAAAAGTGTTTGTTTGCCTAGTCAGGCTTACTGCTTACACCAAGATGTTGATAAGAGCATTCAGGACAGTAAAAGATACTTTGGATGTTAGAAAACACCTCATGTAATATAGTGAGATTAGATATGGAGCAGGTTGCAGGACACAGGATGGATGGTAGAATGGCGGGGGAGCAGTTTACATAGTTCAGACAGGTAGGATGGGTTTGGTTCTGCAATATTGTTCGGCATCTTTAGAAAATTTTAAGCTAATTAGGTGCTTTTTCCTTTCAAATTTTGGTTTTCCTCAAGCCTGAGAGTTGTTTGAACCCAGGATTTCTAGTGGCTGTGTGAAAGACGGAAAATTTATTCACAGAAAAGTAACCCTGCTGGGCTGAGAGGGTGAGGTATTGCCCCAGTTCAGGAGCACACCTAGGACAGGTTTAAAGACTCTGGGCTGTTCCAAGAGTGTAGAGGAGGTCTGAGGCAACACTGGAGCAACCAGTCCCTGCCACCAAAGCAAACATCTGTCAAGGGCTGGCACCCCTGCCATGGCCTCATGGGGAGTTTTGGTGGGGGGCCACTGTCCCATGGACAGTGGATATTAAACCCAGTGGTTGTTTTCCTAACTTGTCCTCAGAGTCTTAATTACTGTTGCTCCAAGCATACCACCACCCCGCTTCCATGAAAGCTGGACAGAAAGCACCTGTTGGGGTTAGGCAGTTCACCTCCCTCCTGGTTTGGGATTACTCCTACTGTACACTTCCTGGCTTTTATTTTCCTCCAGAATAACTTCAAAACCTCTAAGCAGCACATCTTCTGCACCCTCCTCCACAAGCCTGGCACTAGGGTCTGGGAAAGCACACAGCTCTTCTCTCCTCATTCAGAAGCTGGAGTTGCCCATCCTGTACCCTCTCAGCTGAAAAACTGAGCTCGGTTTGCATCTCAATGCAGATTGGGCAGAAATAACTGGATGTGTTTAGACTCCAAAACAGCACAAGATACCCATCATACAGAGGTCATCTATAGTCTGCAGTGTGGGTGTAAGCAAATCAGGGATGCATCACAGAGCCTCATCATGAAAACAACACTGACATCCATGTATGGCCCTTCTTCAGGTTCCCTTCTCCAGCAGGAGGAATTTGAGCCTACTTTTCTCCTCTGAGCAACACACAGTGGTGGCCAGCAAAGGCACTGCCAAAGGGCTGAGACTCCGTGGGGTGGGGGTATGGGGGGGAGGGGTAGGTGACCCCCTGCCGAGAGTCCAGCTGTGCACAAAGCCCTCCAAGGAGGCTGGATCAGGTGCTGTATAGCACATCCCAACACTACTCCTGGAATGTCTCTGACCAATCTGCCTTGGCCCCCAAGGGCCAAGGGGGTTTCCCAAGCCACTCACAAGTTGTCTAGTGACTGGAAATAGAGGTTGTTATCCTGCTCTGACAAAAGACCATTACAGTGTGTAGCCTGGCCCCCAGGGCAGACCAGAGCAAGTCTCTGAGAATGAGGCTCTGGTGCTCTCCATGCCCGCTCTCTAGTTTGGCTCCTGCCAGCACAGAGTGGTGCCACAGCACTGCTGCTCCATCAGCAGCAACTTCTAATTTCCTGCCTCAATCGCCTTGCTCCTGCCCACATCCTTCCAGGCCATCCCTGCACACCTCACATCACTCATCCCATAGTCGTGCCAGGAAGAACCAAAGAGCATCAGCCTCCCTGCAGAGCTCCTCCAGGAACTCCTGGGCACCTAGGGTTGCGCTGCTGGGGGCACTGCACCCCAAAACCATCAACACCTGGATGAGTGCTGTTCCTTCTACCTGTTAGGGGAGTTGTGCTTCATTGCCTGTCTATTAGCTGAAAAGTAGGGCAAGAGCAAACTAACACTGTTTTAGTCTCAGGGTAAATAGTTTTGCTGTGTTGTTTTTGAGCCCAGGAATGTCACCCCAAACACATTCCCACAGAAGAGCCCAGGAGCAGGTGAGCAAAGCATGCCTGTGAGACAGAAGGCCGAGTCAGCAGCCTGAGATCCACATAGTGGATGCCAGAGGAGATGCAAGCACCCACTCCAGGCAGCAAGTGTCAGGTGGGGAGGGATCCCTGCACACAGCTCCAAGGCTGTCAGCCACCAGACCCATTTGGTGCTGTGGCAAAGCTGGACAGATCCAGGACACCCGAAGCTGCTGCAAAAGGCACATTCTTGCTCTAAAAGGTCTAAAAACATCTTCAGCTACTATAGTGTAGGCCATGTCTCTGTTGCAGTGATGGCTGACCTTGGAGGATGGCAGTAGGAGGAAAATTTGATAGACACGAGGGCAGCTTGCTTTTTTTCCTGCCATGTGTGGCTTTTTATGTTTTTAAATCCATTTTTGTACCAATCATTCCCCTACTGCTTCTCTGCCGTAAGAAAAAGCTGATTTCCTTTCTTCTTTTGGTCGGAGACCAAAAATATTCACCAAACTCTAAGAAGAAACTCACTGTACTCTTTGACAGAAAAACATTATCATAGGGTCATACTACCAAGGGTCCCTCTTCAAGGTGAGATGAACATTTGATACTGTCCTGTTTGTTCCCAAGATGTGAGGACTTCAGCCTCAAGGCAGTCTCAGTACAAGAAACTGCTGAAAAAATTGTAATATCTGTCCAGATCAGATTTGCACAAGTTCTCTTTTGCTCACAAGCACACATTTGAATCAAAATCAATTCATCCTCTCTCTTTTCCAATATTAAAGCTGACTTTAAGGAAAGCCCAAAGCATAAAGTGAAATAAGCAGAAGGAGAGAAAGCACAGTCCTCACAAAGAAAGCAGAAGCAGGAGAGTAAAACTTTTCCTTCTGAAAGCCAGGTAGCCTTCATACACTGGTTGTACACTCAGTCCCTTTTTAGGTATCTGCCTCCATCCAGCTCACAGTTGTTCACCTCCCACCTGAATATTATCCTCCCCCTTGATCTGGGGGACCTTCCATCTCTTCTTCCCCAGCATGATTATGTGACCTTTCGTCGCCAGGACAAGCTGCCTTCCTCCATCTTGCTGCGGCTAGAAACCACCAGGGATCTCATCCATTAGCCCAGTCTCTCCTTTCCTCCTTATCCTCAGAAATCTAGCAGAGACTGCTGACTCCATCATTTTCTCCAAAGCAAGACTGTCCTCCAGAAAGTGTCTCTGCCGCACCTCAGGCATATCCTGGAGATACTTGCCTGAGGCAGACTGAATTGTACCTCAGTTTAAAGCCTGACATAGCCTGAAGCAGACAACAAGATTCACCTCCCTCCTATTTTTGACCCTATTTTTGATCATATATTGGTAAACTCCAGACATCCCTTATTACACTACTTTAAATCACAACATTCAAGATTTTTTTAGTTTATTCACTGCTGACACAAATTCCTTATATATTGTGACATTTTTGGCTCATTCCTCACTTCTTTATGCTTAGAGCAGAGAAACAAAGGAAGAGGAGGTTGGAGTAATTTTGCGCTGTCTATTTAAAGGCAGTGGTGGCTACATACAAACCAAAGCACACAGCAGTGGGAATCACAAGGCTGGAGAAAACAGTTGGATGTGTGTCTCCCATGACAGTTTTTTCCTTAATGCTTAGAGAAGGAAAAGATGTTCAGAATTCACACAGCATGCACACTACAAAAATTGTTGAGAATGTACTAATGAGAATTAAATGCTGGTAGGTGCTCTCAGATGTCATCTGAGAAACTGAAGTGGTGAGTACCAGAAATAGGTTGCCAGCTGTCTCTGGTCATATTCTTTGTACAAGAATGCTAACAGTTTCCCCCTCCTATACACCCAGGGACAAACTGCCATCGTGTAAATCCATACAAGCCTCCAGCTTCTCTAGGACTGCACAGCTGTAAAAGGAATCTCACAGTTTTATTAAAGGCTGAGAAAAAACATTTGGCAGTGCTGCCTGCTGTCAGCTACCACCTTTCTGGGAAGCTCTAGCAGCCTAGCCTGGCTCGCAGCATCTCATCCCCCACAGCACACTCAGCACATTCAGCACATTAGGAGGACAGTATTTTAACTCCCCACACTGTGGGTAAAAGTGCCCCACACAGGGCAAAAATAAAATAGGTGCTGAGCATCTTGAGTGTCAGCCAGCCAGTTTACTTGCAGTTGCATTATTCCCTGTGTTTGCCTCCCCCTGGGTGGTGCAGCCTTCTCCATGCTACACTGCAGCTCTGCTGTGCTTGGCTGCCGCGTGAGGAAGCCCATCCCAGTCTGGCAGAGTGCAGATCCCACTGCTGCCTCCTCCGCAATGCCCAGCATAGCGGGTGGAGCTGTTCTGAGGTGTCCATCCTCGGGACCTGCACCCACTCAAATGCGAGAAAGTCGTTTCCAAAAGCCCCATTGCTCTCGGTGATGACAGCACCAGCTCAAGTTTCACTGTGGTAGGCCACATATTTAATTTTGGACGTGAACATGCTATTATTGAAGGCTGGACATCACATCTTCTTTCAAACTTACAAATGTCTCCCAATAATTGTATCTCTGGTTTGAAAATTGCCTCACTGAAATATTTTCTGTGCCTAGCTTGGTCCCAATCCTCCTCTGTGTACCGAAGATAGGGGAATGGTTTTCAGTGTTACTTTATGGTTAGCAGTTACTGGAAAAAATTCCTCCTTCCTCTTCTGTAGTTTCACCAATTATTTCTGCTTCACACCACATTTCTAAATAATTTGCTGTCTATGAATATCCCCTTTCCCTCCACTGTTCCTTAGTACCCAGACTTTTTGCAACTTGAGTAAGTAACCAAATTTCTGTGTCCTACATGTTGTCTCCATTGGGAAGAAAGTGACGCAAACAAGAATTTATTTTCTTTTTTTGCTACAGTCCTGTTTATTTAGAGACTTTACATAAGGTCCTTCTGCCCTGAACTCAGCAGGATTCAAACCTGGTGAGATGGTTTCTTTGTTCACTGACCCAGTGACTATCTAATCCCCCAAGGCTCCCCAAAGTGTGTCTTGCCCCGCTCTCTGAAAGGCTTCCCCACTCACCCACAGATGTTGACCCTTTTCCCACTAACTCCCCTCCAGTTTCCGTTCCTTGTCCCATACAGGCAGCTACCACCACCCAGGCTTCCTGGAAAGCCCTTTCCCACCAGTCCATCTGGGATGTCAAGCTTCTTTAAAGCTCCCAGTGTCTAACAATCTGTAAAGCAAAAGCCACTTCAATCTCACATTAAGCTTGAACTGTGCTTTGTTCTGTCCACCAGGAGCAGTGAGGCATCTCCCAGGTTATCAATTTAAAAATATTCTCTGTATTTTATTGCTCACCTCTCTGTGTTTACTGGATCTGTAATGAAGTTCTCAATACCTCAGTATTGATGGCAAAGGGGACAGCGTTACCATGGCTGGGTACAGCCCACATGCTGGATGCTGTGTCAGCTCTCCTGGAGTCAATCTGACATTTTTAAGGCAATGAAAGAAGCTTGTACTAGGCAAGCTATGCACAATGAGCAGGAACCTTTTCTTCAATAATAACCTCTAACAAATGGGAATTGAAAAAACCATTGCCAAGACATTCCTTTGAAGGTGGAAAATGCTGCCTCCTAAAATTAAATTGCACAAAGCTGGACAGAGAAAGATAACAAACCACGTGCCAGACAAACTGCCACTCAGCTAATACCTTACTTTCTAAATATAAAAACAACCCACTGCTTACACTGACAGTTCAGCACATAAGCAAGAAGGGAATGATGTATAACACCATACTGAGCTGAGCCGGCAGAAGCACATATTGGTCTTAGTTTCCTCTCTGTAATTATTTACAAAAGGGTGCTGGGGAGATAGGGTAGAACATGTCCAAAGAAGTGCAGCAGCAGCATGGAGGTTGCTCAGCTGAGCCACTTTTATCCACAGGGGTTGTCCAAACTCACAGCTGACACCAGTGGCAGAGGGACTTCTACCCCTTGCCCACTCAAGACAATTTGTTTCTCTGTTCCTTTTTGCAGCTGCTCAGAAACACTTCTAAAAAAATGTCTATAAGCCAATGCAATAGCTTCTGATATGCTTGGCCACAAAGACTATCCCAAAATTTATCCTGAAACCCATTTCTGGAGAAAAGCAAGATAGAAAATATTCGTATTTTCTTACCCTTATCATCCCACTCAGTTGTTTCAGCACTACAGATAACGTTCAGTCTTAACCAATGTTTGGTACAGGACACCCTGCAGATTAACAGGTTTCTTATTTTATTCCATGTCTCATGCAGGCAAAGAGTTAGACAGTGAGAAAAAGTAAGGAGCAGATATTTTTCTTACTCCTAGTTCTGTAACCTTCAGTTTCTCAACTGGCCAGCCCCACCAGCTCACCATTGCTACATTGGACTTCCCTTTCCTTTTTGAATTACAATAGACTCAATTTACTTGTGTATGAAGTTATTTTTAGATCTAGTTCAAAAAAATAAAAATCCATCTGTGAAAATTCTTTGTTGCTACATTTTCTTATAAAGCAGCTTTCTCAAAGACTATGATTCGTAATACTTAAGCTCACATATAAAATTCTATTGATTACCTAAAAGTTTACATGCACTATTATTTGAAATTTAAAGTGAAAACTCAGATCCTGGGAAACTCTGAAGATCTCTTTTTAAGTATGTTGATACAGAATCAAATACTTTTCCTTAAGGGGGTGAAATGGATTCTCTTTAGCCAGCAGTTCATGAACTGATAGATTTTACCCTCATGCTGCTCCAGCATCATCATACCTTCTCCTCCTTCAGGTCTTTATAAATTTTCAAGGCTACGCTCTGAAACTCCGAGCACTAGAAGCATCATGATCAATCATCAGCTCCAGTGTCTGCTGTGGCAGCTAAAACTGGGTTAAACCAAGAATGGGAGCTGAGAGTATCAAGTGAGCTGGGAATAGTCCTACTTTAAAGTGTATGCTCTTAACAAGGGAAGGTAATACATTAAAGTAGATTTTACTTGGTGCTGAATTTTAGCCTTATAAAAATTGACAGTTCACAAAACTGTAATTACAAAGGTTCCTAATTGTCCTATTTTGCGTCCCTATGCCACATGAACCCAAAACCACAGGTTACTATGAATATGAAGGAAGCTGTGAAAGCTCTGACCATGCCTGGCCTTCAATGACCATTTGCACAGACAGGTTTTGCACGCAGCAGGGTCTCAGTGAAGCCACATGGAGTTGGAGGGAGAAGGAACGTAGCAGTTTTCTGAATATTCATCTCTCTAAATTCCAGGGAATTGTTGATATTTGACACAATGTAACATGGCAAATATGTTGAGAAGTTATTTTGATTAATTAAGTATCTCCTGCATTTTGTGGCTCAGCATTTCATGACCTATCTGGGCTAGAAATATTTTAGTACATCAGGACAGGTAATTTAAGGATCAGTTTTGTCAGAACAGAAATGGAAAACCTGCAGCACTGACTTCCTAGAATCTTTTTTAGTAAGCTAACCTGAAAAAAAAAATAGTTTGGTTTCACAGTTCCTTTCAGCTGGATCCCCTGCCAGTATGAGTTTCAAAAGCCTGCATCATGATTCCAACATATTCCTATGCCAAGTGGTTTCCACTAAGTTAACAAACAGAAGTACTCAGCCCCGTGCTGCAAATCTATTCACATTCCAGAGGACTTGAGTAAATGGGCACCGGGTGGTCATTCGCATACTATGTCTAGCAAAACAATGTTCCCAGCTTACTTACACAGAGCAAAAGTGTTCTAGGAATTTGCAAGTGTGGTGTTCTTAGAAACAGTGACCTGCAGCCACTTGTCCTGAAAGCATAAGCCTTACTGGGGATTTGGGGACAGATACTCATGGCATACATCTGCACTGGAAAGGTCGAACAAGTTAGGGGTGAATAGATTCGGGAGAGCCATAGTGCTTCTCTTCCCCTGGGGGATCTCTCAGTGTTGTTAGCATAGCTCTGGATGCAGGATCACTGATATGAGGATGTCCCCAGATGTCCATCTTTCTGTCAATCTAGCTGGAGGCTGTAGGTAAACAGGGGTAAAACCTAAAGATCCCATAAAGAAAATACCATATCTATACTATAATGAAGAAGATAATGTCAAATGGAAGCTATGAGAAACCAAACTCCGTATGGAGCTGGCAGGAGTGAACTGTTTGTAGCACTGAGCCCTTTGTGTAACTCACACTCCAGACATGCAAGTATCAGCTCCCTGTATTCCCTTTTTTGCAGCTGAAATCACATCAAAGTAGGACACATCGGATACACTGCAGCCACATTCAGAAGATTTCCACCTTAACATAACGGTTCACCCCGTGAGGAGGAGATGCCACCTCCTGTTTCCTTCAGTATTAGAGTAATGTCGCATCAGACACTAACTCACGTGTTTGCTTTGTGGTCTGCCATAACAAGAGTAACAAAACAATTCAACGTTTTGTGACTCAGAGCTTTAGACCTCCCTGTGGCTTGCAGGAACTTCCAAAATCCCCTTTTGATCTTCCCCATCTTGTGATTCCCCCATGGAAGAAAAGGGTATAAAAAACGAAAGTTGCATGCATGATCTTCCATGAGCTCAGTCTTGTCTTACTGAAAATGTCTACCTTCAAAATTGTCATTTACATACACAAAATATATTTTTCAGATGGGACTTTCCTCTTGAACTGTCTATCTGAGCAGAAGTTTTCTCACTGAAGATTTTGATTACTATTGTTCTTCCACTGGTAGCAAGTGAGGACTCATATGATTCTGAGATGGAGTCTTTTCATTTCAGAGGGTTTAAAATATTAAAAAATACAGTGAGAAATAATCCTAGTTGTTACACAATGTCCTTAGAAGGGTTTCATTGGGGGTTTTTTACATCTGCAGTTGGTGGTTTTGGATATAGTGTGTCAAGTTCAAAAAAATACACGCCACTTTGAAATAACAGTGATCTTGGTGTATATTTATAATTAAACAGGCTTGTAGAGTAACTTGGTTTGCCTCCCTCTCTTTAGATAGAGAAGAAGAGAAACTCAGACCTTGCTGAAGCCAACAACAAACAGCAACAGGCTGTAGTCTATATCATAAAACCATAATTGGCCATCTACATTGGGACTAAACTAAGAGGAATGTTGAAGGTCAGGATGAAGGTGTATTTGCAGCCTGCATAGTTTCTGTACACGTTAATAATGCTTCATGAGTATTATGTTCACATTTTTCAGAATGTATTTGTGGTATTTTATTTGCTAATGCCTGGTCGGGTGGTCGCTGCTGTCTGAGACAGACAATTATGACAGTCCCTGACCTAATCAACAAAATTAACAGAGCCTGAGCTTGCTCAGGCTGCTCAATAAACTGTACCTGGTCAGGAGCTGTGCTACCCATTGCATATCTTTCTCTCTCTGTCTTAGTTAGGACACCAGGAATTAGAGAAAAGAAAAAGCGCTTCAGGAAGGATGGCAAATGCTGAAAGAACACAGTATCTACGGCAGCAGAACTGTACAGTTTCCTTAATTTGCCCTTTTTTCTCTCCCAGCTGGAGAGGAAGCTGAGTTTACAGAATGGCAACTACCTAGCCACAAGGAACTTTCTTAGCCAAATCCCGACGCATGCTGCTGGTCTTTCCTGGGGTCAGGAGCTCCGCTTTTGCTTACTCACTGCAGCAGCAAAGAAATCAAAGCTGGCACATTAGATGAGACCCAGTGTTATGCCTGGCAGCTGTCATAATGTTCGACTTTTGGAACCAAATTATCAGCCTAGGTAGGTATTTTTTGGTGGTAGAAAGAAAGGCAAGCAAAGGGTGCCCTAAGCAGAAGCTGAAGTCCATCTCCAAGCCCACAGGGCCCTTTCCAGCATCCCCGAGGTGCCTCAGCTGCACTGTCACTGCTGAAGCTATTGGCTCTGCCTCTGGGGTCCTCCAGCCCCTCAGGCACTGCTGGTCCATAGGGGTTGGGTACTGAGGACCCCTTTTTGTGCTGGCCTCAAGCCTTTCCTGTGCACAGGTGAGCCGGTTTCACACAGGCAAGCTCTGAGAGCAGCAGCCTTGACCACCTCGTTGGGCTGCAGCACTGCCCACCTCAGTGCCACAGGCCTGGGCTCACAGCTGCTGCCTCCCCATTGCCTGCAAAGCAGAGTGGGCAAGTTTCTGTAGCACTAAAGCAGTAAAAGTCACATGAAGGGAAATTATATTTTGATGTATTTATCTGTACTTTGCTTTTTAGCCACCTTTTCATGCAGTTCAGACAGGTCAGCCCAGACACTGGCAGCTCAAAAACTCCAGTAAAGCCAAGGCTTGTGAAACAAAATTGGAAAAATTCTCCTAAAATTACCCTGGTCCAGTTTCCACAGTAAGTGTGGACCCTTTTTCAACTGCTTCTTCTCAAATATGTGTTGTCATGAAAATAAATTAAAACCAAGCCTACTAGCTGCAGAGTAATTAACGTATCAAATGGGTTTTTGCTTTCAGAGAAAGGATTTTGCTACTGAAGGTCATTTTCTTTTGAAGGAGCCAAGAAGAGCACACTCTGCTGCATCACAGTCTGCAGCAAATGCAGAGATTTAGTCCTGTCAGCCAAGCACTTCTGGCAGACCTCCTCCTGCTTTTGACGTGCTTAAATAATTGGACATGATGCTCAAATACTTTAAAGCAGGGACAAGGAAAAGGATGAGGGTTCAATAATTGCATCTCATGGTATGAAATGAACTTTTCTCATTGCAGCCCCTTTATTTTTGATAAAGGAGATGTGGCAAATCTGCAGTGTGTAAGAAATGGGAAATGCTGTGCCCAGTTTTGCACCACACACAGCTGAAGAAGGAAGCATGAAACAGAGAAGGTATAACCTAGAGAATTACCAAGATATTCATAACAAATGACCTGCAAGGGCAGATGAAGATCCTAGCGGTGCCTGAAGGACAGGAATGATGAGACCTGAGTCAAAATAGGAGCAGAAAATAAATCAAGGGGAAGCCAATAGGCTTCCAAGACTGTGTAAATAAAATATCTACTTAGTGAGCTGAAATGGAAGGGTCCAAGTGGCAGAGCCACTGCTGTTCTTCTGCTTCCTCTCACTACCAAGTAGCTATTCATTTCCTGGTTGCTCTTTAAGTCACTTTTGCAATGACTTAGAGACTTCAGAAGCAAGAGAGTTGGGGTATTTTTGTCCAAAAATTACAACGTGAATTCGAGTATTGGCTTGTCTACTGGTGTTCTAGTCCCCTTGCAATGATATGCTTTGTGCAGCTTAATTTCCTAAATTGCTCTATGGCATGCCCCCATCCATGCCTTCCCAAAACTAATGACCTCCTCAAGGAGGGAGGAAGTGGGCAATTGCCGGTGGTTTTTATTAGGAAGTGTAAAATAAAAAGAAAAGAGGAAAAAACTCATTGATCTGTGGACTTGCCTGATAGCTTGCCTGAAAAAATAACACTGAGATATAAGTTTTCTCATTTATCTTGATCAAATAATAGCTCCAGGAGAAAACCTCATTTTTAACCAGATGTTAATTCTGAAATTCAGGGAGCTTTTGCTGAGAGAGAGGTCAGGGATTGATGCCAGCATTGGAATGGTTTTGGTCCTGCCCACCAGTGCCACTGTTTGAGTGCATGGAGGCTGGGAGGACAGGTCCTTCCTTGCTCCTCTGAATCAGAGGGCCACTACATCCCTCCTGTACCAGCCCTTAACCCCAACACCCCAGGAGGGTGAGTAAAGGGCAGGGAGATTCCCCCATCAGGCACTGTGCACTCTGCCTGCTGCTGCCCACAGAGACAAACCGCCGGTCCCAGCAACAGCAGTGATGGAAGAAGCCCGAGGTTACCAAGTCGTCCTGCTTGAGATGTTTGACTTTTGGTTCAGGCCAATCTAGAAGGAAACGTATCTTATTATCTTGTAATTTTCACTCTGTGTGGTGCTCACGATATTGGTTTCATCCTATTTATTCCTACAGAAGGCTATAGTTCCAATAATACATCCTAGCTGGCTGTTGGAGACAAAGCAATGAATAAGCATGTCCCTAGCAAGAGGAACACCTCTGCAAAAATCATCGATTCGTGTCTGTGATGAGAACTGTGGAAGAGAGGAAAACTCCATGGCTGTCCTACCTCCTCTCGCTATTAAGCCTGTATCAGCTATGCTGATCATACCGGTTTTGATTTCCTCCAAGCCAGGGCTTAGCCCTAAGCTCACTTATGCAAAGACAAACTAGGAACAAATTGCCTGCCTGTATCTTCAGTAGCTGCCTGTGGTCGCCTGGGAATTTTGCAAAGAAGGAACACAGACATCTCCTGGCACCAGACACAGCTCTTGCTCAGCAGACACCTTTGTTGTCAGCACCAGAGACTGGCATACACCTCGGCATACCAGGCTCTAGAGCACCCACTCATGTCCCAGACCTCAGTATATGGAGGAACAGTCTCCCAGCCCCAAACCAGACCCTCTTCTCTGATCTGAATCCTGTTAGCACCGCTTACATTATGGAACTAACCCTTGAGATGGATGGCTCATTAAGGGTGTGCAGCACATGGTCTTCTAAAGTTGCTAAGAAGCATCCGTTACGTCAACTCATGATGACGGGAAAGTGAAGAAGAGAGGGCGTGCTTGGGGGGAAAGGGGTAACACACAGGCAGAGCAGGGAGAAGAAACAGAAACATTTGTGTTTCTATATGTCTCTGTCCCTGCTTCCGCAGTGTGCTAATTTCCCCCGGCAAACCCAGGAACCTCCTTGTACCCCTTCTTAGATGAACCCTGTTTTTAACACGTCCCTCTTTACTGCCTCTCTCTCCTCTCCACAGGGACATCGCTTCCCTGTTTCAGAGAGACTTTCCCTGCAGTGCAGGCAAGTTCCTCAGCCTGTCTGTCTGAGTGAGAGCTTTGCCTTAGTGGAAGTTAACCCTGGAGCTGGGTGACAGCAGCTGGGAGGAGGTTTAAGGGGCATCTGCAGCAGGTGGGGGGGTAAGCACTTCTACTGTGCATCAGAGGCTTTGCATACCCATGTAACAGCTGAATATGGTCTCCAAGACTACAGTTCTGTGAACAAATCACATTTTCCATTAAGAAAGAAATGGATGCTCAGCTGCACACTGCTTCATGAGCTGTGGAGCACTTGCCTATTATCACAACTGAAAATATGACTACAACACAGCTTTGACTTCAGAATTTTCACTCCAGAGTATCTTGGCTGATTTTTAATTGTTTATTTAAGCAATGCAAGAGAGGAACTGGAAATAAACTGGTTCATATGTACTGTTGAGCCTGTTGTTCATCTAGTTTGGTGGTTTATTTTAAGATGTCACAGCCACCAAATTCTTAGAGCAAAGACAGTTATTGACAACTGAGATCAGAACTTCACTTGTTTTCCATGATGCTGCTACAGAAGAGTGGGGATACTCCCGGGACGAGTATCCTTCCTTAATCTAACCAAGCAGGCCTGTTTGTCTTATAGAGAAGGAATGCTATGATATGCTTCTAGCAGAATACCTGTATGTATGTGTGTATGTATCAACTCATAGACAGTCCAGAAGGCAAACAGCAGTCTGCTCAGAACAGCCTTCAGGCATACACCAACAGTGCATTTTTCAGATAGATAACAAGGCCATAAAATAAAAACATTAATTATGTGCATGGGATATGGGCTGAGGTGGGAAAGATAAGAGGTGTAAATTCTACTGAAGTCAAGCATGAACTCCTTCATGTGGTCCTGGAACAAGGAAGGTAGTGTCTTGCTGAGGGAACTTCTTGTGCAGTACAATAAACCAAAAGTCAGCAGCTTCCTTTCTATACGAAGGAGCAGCCTGGCAGGCACACTCTTACGGGGGTTGGAACAAGCAGGGGACGTTCCACTTGGAAAAGAGCAGGCTGATCTCAAGCAACAGAAAATGTCAGTGACGATGGCAGTGTGTAACACCATCCTCTTAGGAGAGCATTCACAGAGTTCCCTGTACATCAGCTTCATAGACGTTTACAAAATCTTTTGCTAGGATGACAGATAATATTATCTGGAAAGTAATGGGACATTACAGAATCCCAGACAGACAGGTAAGAGTATGGAAATCTGTTAAGAGGGATCTTAGCATGGGCAAGTTCACGTAAGTCTCCTTCAAACTCACTTGAGATAAGGGGTAACATGCAGTTTTCTTTTCCTTCACTGTTTCTTCCAAAATTTTTTACTAGGTAGAGACTGACTTGATTGGAAATGAGATTACACTGGGCTCAATCACAATTACAAAATACAGGTTTCATTGATAGCTTTTTTTTTTGTACTCAAGTACCACAAAATTATATTGGGAAGACCAAGGTGATAGAAAGAAGCAGCTGAAAAAAAACTGGAATATGGGGGTTTTGTTAGAAGTGAGAGTGCTAATACAGGAGAGCACATGTTTCAGTAGGCCATTTGGAAGAGGTTCCCATATACATTGAAGAGGCCAAAAGAACTGCTTTCCTCTGAAGGACAGTGGATTGGACTGGAGCTAGTGAGGAAAATATCCTTAATGGAACTGGGAATGTGTACCTGACTTTCATTCTTCAGATAACAGTTCAGGTCTACCAACAGGACGATTGACAACCAGATTGTGCATCTTTAACATACATGCCAAATCCTTGTAATACAATGAGTTAGCAACACAAAGTAATACAAAGTGGCTGACCAAGAGATTTCAAGTTAATAAGGTGATGTGTACGATGTACTTTAGATATTCGACGATCTTAATGGATAATAAAGGCTTGCACAGAACACTCAGTGAAAGGAGAAATGGAATGGATACACCATATCCAAATAAACTGACAATATATATTGAACACCCTTCTAATGATCATACTAGGGATACAGTGAGACAAAGACCTAAAACATCCTGAACAGGAAGATGTAAGCACTGATTTCATCTGGAGTCGAACCAAACAATGTATAAAATATGAAAATGCACAGAGAACTGTCTACCAGCAAGTCTTCCGCTTCCCTGGAATGAAGATAAGATGGATCTACAGTCTTACCATGCAGGTTCTTTGTGAAGGTTTGTGAAATTAACTACAGTCCAAGAGTAAAAAAGATGGATTGTGGCAGGAAGAAGAGAAAAGGAAATATAAGAGTCCTACCTGAGAAGTTATTTCCTTGCCTGCCAAAATATTAGAGGTTTAGAAAGAGAAAACTGGCTTAACCGAAGAAGTCAGAGATGCATAATTTGACTGCAACTACTTCAGTGTGTGGAGATTCATATTAAGCATAAAGGTTTCCAAAATACAATAGAAATCATACTACATAAGAAATATAAAAGAAAGAAGTGTGCATTCAAGAGCACAGCTGTGAGGGAGTATTTCAAGACACTGTTTCAATGTTTACATCTGCTCTCTCAACAAGGGTAGAAATAACAATAATAATTTTAACTAAAGCTACTCTTTGCGGGGGCAGGGGGAAGGTTGTCAATAAAATGAATGAGTTCCAACTTTACAGAAATGCTCTTTTCACCTAGACTGACTGCCTCCAACAGTAAGATATACATAAATCCAGACCCTCTGGACATGAAAAAAATCTACAGGGCATACTTCGAGTATCACCATAATATGACGGCCTGTGATTTCTCAAGAAAACAGAAATGTGAGAAACATCTTGGCAGTTCAGTCTAATTCCAGAATTCTTTTGACTATGTAGCTGCTACTTGTGAGTAGTGCACATAAAAATAACTTCCCTCAACTTAAAGAAAAGGGGGTTGGGTTTTGGGGTTTGTTTGGGTTTTTTTTGCTACGAAGTGAAATCTCTTTTGCAGCACTAAACAATATGGAGATAAAATTTATTTTTACACATCTCTCCATGACAGGATATTTGTGAGAGGGTGTTCAAGCAACAGATGCAGGTTTAATAAAGCTGGCATGACTTGAGGATCATTTGGAAATATATCTTCTATGTTAACAACAACATACAACGTATTAAGGTACAATTAATGTTGTTGCCCTCCGTGTAATAGCTGTGGTAAGACAAGGTCATCCTATGGTCTGTGACAGCTACTCTGAGGACAAGAGCAGCATCTTTGCAGCGCATGTGATTCTCTATCCTAACCTAGAGTCACATGGCAATTTTCCTGCCCCAGGGCTCAGACCAGAATAACTCTGAAAAATTATACAAAGGCAGCTGAACTACAGAAATCGTGAATGAAAAATAAAATAATCTTTTTCAATATCATTGGGTAGAAGAAAACACTCACAACACAAGCTGTTAAAGATATTAAACTATGAGAGGAAAAAAGAAAAAAACTGGGTTCTATAAATTACTTTGCAGGTGGAATTTGGGTATTATTCTCATTTAAAATTACCAGAACATCAATAAACATTTTCTGCTTCCAAACTTCTGGCATCTGAGCTGGCAAGACAGCTTACACAATAGCATTTTTTGTTTATAAACACTAATTGTCTTTCTTATCCTTGATGGATAAATTTTTTGAGACCTAAATTTAAGATGCCAATTATCCATGGTCTGCACACTTCACAATGCCAAAGTGTTCAGGAACCAACTCTAGGACAGGCTGTTACAGCTTCTTGACAAGAGGAGATGAGTTTTTACTGCTGGTACTTCCTCGGAGGCCAGAGGGCAAAACCACCTTGTAGTGTTTTGGTAAGGTGAAAGCACCAAGGCAGGACAGAACTGCCTTGTGAACAACCCATGGAGAGCTCTAACACTATAAGAACAGAGAAAAAATTCTGGAAAACAGAAGTCTTCTGATTTTATTCTCAGATCAGTAAATGATGGGCTATGTGGAATAAAATACTGAGGATGATGTTGTTGGTTACTGCTTTCCCCAGATTATCTACAAATACAGCTGCCTGCACATATACAGCTACATGAGTAGGGGGCTGAGTGTCCAAGATTTTCATCAAAATTTCAAGGAATTGGAACCTCTCAATCTTTACAAAACGAACTGCAGTTATAAGGAGCCTGGTCACATCTTGAGGTTTGCTGGTGTACCTCATGGGGACCTTGTGAGAATTCACTAGCTGGGACAGGAGTTCACACAAAAAGGTATTCAGTGTGGCTCATAGCCCATCCACTTCTATTCCTACAATCATGAGTAACAGAGCTGGACCTTACAGTCACTTCTTTACTTGATACAATAGGCAGAGCAGAGCATAAGCTAGTGACTGTGAAAGACAAACTGCAGAAGCATCTTCTCCTAGCTCCTGTCATATTCTGTATACAAAGAAACTGCCTCGGAAGCATCTCTTCAACTCTCTCCTATTTGTGTATTTACTAAACTCACACTTATCTTTTTCTCAGGGGGATAACAGAAATGCTTGAGGTTTTTTTTAGGCCAGAGTCCCATCTCCAGCCTCCACACCTTATACCCTGTCATTTATGAAAGACACTCTTCTTTTTTTCCGTCCAGTTGGCAGGCAGTTTGAGTCCTGCACTGATTGGTAGTAACTTAAGGCAATTTTCCTAGGATTTTTCTCTTCCCACTCTGCACTGCCCAGCTCTGCCAGGTTTCATTCACCCCACTGACATTTGGGAGTGCTGCCTTACACATTACCAAAAGCAGCTCCAAAACAGAGCATACTATAACACTGGTCTTGATCTCCATCATCTTTTGGGCCATACTGCTTGCCCAGACAGGTCTGCTTCAGGTGAAATGCTAATATAATTCTTGCCAAAAAGAGTTCTCCCTGCTTTTGTCCAAATTAGCAAAAAGGTGTAGAAAATACTGATGGTTTTTGGCTTCCTGGAATATTCTCACACCCTTTCTAGGAATAAGCAAGGATATCTCTTTGCCATCCCATTATTACACATGTGCACAGTTATAAGAAAATGCTCTGAAGGGACATCAAGCAAATAATACCAATTTTCAAAATTCTATAGCAATATATTTATACAAATTACAGAATTCTGTATGTATTTACACAACATTACAGAATATCAAGTAAATAACACCAGTTTTTCTTTTCTTTTTTCCCTCAGATTTTTCTTCGAGTGAATTTTAGTGCTCGAGAAAGGTGCCAGATGGACAGCACAAGAAAATGAAGACTTCTGTTTGTCCACAGCACAGGAGGAGAGGCACTGCAAGCCTCCCTGCTTTGCCGTGTCAGCTCTCTGCAGCCCTGTTTTAGCAGGATCACGTAAGGAGCAGGAGGGCATCCGTACCCCTTCACGCCTTGGCAAAGGAGCTAAACAGCACCCAGGTGACGATGGTTTTGCCCATCCCCCGCCAGAAAACAAACAGAAATAGCTCATTTTACACAAGGGACTGAACAGAATCTGTTGTTCGCTACCCGAAACAGACCAAATTTGACCCAGTGAACCTGCAGGGAGTGGCAAACTGCCAGCTCCTGAGCCTTCCAATCTTGCAATAATGCCTAAGTTAAATTACATGTTTCTATATTTACATAAAGTCAGTATTTACACACCGTTACGGGTTATTCGAGTAAATCGGTTACAGTTTATTTATAAGGACTGCCATAAACTCATAACATTTTTCTCGAGTTTAATCCTTTCTTTAGAAAAATACAAAAAAAAATAAATTAAATAAAACATGTTAACTAGTAGTAATGATTAGCCTATGACTAAAAATCCAAGTCAATTTAACATTAAGACTTTAACTGCGGCCTAGTATTGCGGCCTCGACTCAGAGTAATTTTAACCTTTGCAAATAATTTCCTGGTGTATGTCAGATTTACTGAAACAGCAGAGAGTTGTAACCTCCCTTCCTCATAGTGGGGTTGATCCATTTAACACAGAGCAATGAGCCCTAATCCTGCCCAGAAGCACCTTTTCTCCTCCTATGCTCTTTGCATCGCCCACACAAATGATCCGGCACCCGACTGACCCACAGCAGCTGAACTATCCGCAGCCCTCAGCAGCCCCGAAGGGTGGGAGACAAACGCGTGGGCTGCAGCTGAAGGCTGTAAATTCCCAGGCAATAAGACCCCCTAGACAAGTATCCTACAAACCAACTAATGTAATTTACGTCTTTTATCATTCATAAACAATTACAAGAAAATGCCATGTTGTATTTAAGATTACTGATATCGCCGGTTGAGACATGGCTCCTCCTACCTGCTTCAGCACAGAAAGGGAACATTTGTTCAGGACACCGAGCCAGAAGTTATTCCAGAACAGAATCAAGCTTCAAATAATATAAATCAGATGAACAAGAGTGCTTTAGAGCAAAAATTTCTTAATTACAAGTAAGCTACAACCTTTTACATTGCTCCTCCAAAGCACATCTGCCCTCAGCCCTCGGGCGTATGCAGACAGCCAGGATGTCAGGACGGCCCTGCTCCCAACATATCCAATAGTGAAGGCTACACTCAACTTAATGGCACTGGATTCAAATCCTAAGGGACAAAATAACTACAAAATGCATTTGTCATATGGACCTTAATGTGGTTTTTTTCTCTTTTTTTTTTTTTTTTCTTTTCTTCAGAGTATTAAGGAAAAAAAATGCCTCTTCCTGAGGGTTAATTTCCAAATGGTGACTGCTAATCAATGTGTTTGTTTGCTTATCATAAAATGCTACATACCCTTAAATATTACATACTGTTTCCTCACTTAGGGTTCATGAATATTTGAATGTACTTTAGGAAAAACAATAAAAATAATTCTAATACTGTCCCCCTCATTGTCATTATTGATAGAGATTTATTAGTTTCATTTTGCAAGTTTTACTTTAGGAAGGGTGCTAATATCATGTATTATGACAGTTCACACTGAAAGCGATTTTCCATAAAAGATATTACAATGACCCCTATGGAACTTGTATAATTTCATAGTAGATAGTCAAGTGCACAAATAAACATGTTTACAAGAGTGATCCTGTTAACCTGGTTCTTGCCCTCTGAAATATTTATGTGTTCTTTGTTAAAATTAGTATAATTGCTGTTGATGCTACTTATGTTGTCTCTGGCATTCTCTTTAGGAAAAAAAATAATAGCATATTCATCATTTAGCTTTGGTATAATCTGCAATAGGTTTTAACAAGTAGAATATATTCCAACCCCTATATTTTCCACAGCTTTGAAATTTACAATGATGTAATAAGTCACTTTATCAGAGAGGAAATATTACAGACACATAAAAAAAAGTTGAAGACCCAGTTTTCTCTTTAATCCTCTGGGGTAAGCTATGAAACAAGCAGTCAGAAGAGTGAGGACTCAGTGTCATGAGTGGTGTGCATACTTGTACAATAATACGGGCACAAAAGAGATTGTCGCCTTTAGTACATGAGGGTCACTAGAATTTATTATTATTACCTTTTTATTGTTGGCTTTTTTTTTTTTATCCATGCACCTTTATATTTACTTGCATGAATTTACCACAGGTTCATAGTGGCCTTTGCCATTTTAATGCTTACAGAGCCTAAAGCTTCCAAAATGCCTATCTGGCCTGTACATATTTCATTAAAAATAAACTCTATATAATAAATAAATATATAAAATAAATAAAATGTTGCCTTTGGAATTTCTATAAATAAATTTAGCTTTTTATTTTTATTTTTTTTACTAAGAGGTCTTTGCTTTAAACTCAGTGGGCTGAGACCCAGAGAGCGATTAACTGAAAAGTCTCTTGTTTAAGTAAGACTGCACCCTCCATGCCTTTGTAAATGCAGCGTACACTTGAGCAGGCCACCAGCCAAAAATCCTGATGAATCGAAGTATGGCAGCTATGCTGATATATGACGAAGTACAACTGATCAAAAATTTAAAAGCGTGTCTATTCCCCAGCATGCATCAGGCCTTCCTCCTCCTCCTCACCCTCCTCCTCCCCTTGGCTCCTCTCTCTCGCGCTCTCACTCCCATTCATCCTCTCCCTTTCTCTCTCTCTCTCGCACTCACTCTCTCGCGCTCCCTCTCGTACTAAATCAAGCGAGTGGGCATAGGCTCTCCTCCAGGAGGACAAACCTTTAAGTGCAGAACAAAATCAGCATGTTCCATCCAAGCCTCCATCATACATTATGCATGCGACAAAGTTTGGCAACAGTGGAGCTGATGTGATGACACAGCTAATCAATAAGAACCCACCGCATGAAACCTTTATAGTGGTTACTTTTTAAGGGCTCAAGTGAAGGAATTGTCTTTGTCAACTTTGGCTTAAAATATCCTTATATAGTTCTGGTACTTTCTCAGGGTCCACTGGTCTAGGTAAAAAATGTGTAAATTTTTGATGCCGTTTAGTCCTAGTCCCTTCTCTTGGAGTCCCATCTTTATTTAACGCAACGTAGTATCGTCTTCCAGTGTCCACGTGTTTATATAGATTTGATGAATATGTGTTATACCAGTTTTCTTCAAATTGCTCTCTGAATACACACTCCTGGGTTAATTTTTCCTGTGGAAAGAAAAGAAAGAGCAGTAAGGCGATAGCCACTATAATAAGCTACTCTTTATTAAAGAATTACTATTTTAATGGCTTGAAACTGGTACCTCCTTGCTAAATTGCAGAATTAACTACTTCAGTACTCCCAGTTTTAGCTATGTAAACAGTTTTAGCTATGTAAACTGTATTGCTGGGTATTTCAGGAGGCAGTCACAAGGGTGGATAACATTATGTGAAGCAAAAATTATTTTCCCCAAAGCCTCATTGCCCAAATCAATACAGCAACAACAAAGCTGAAAACAGATACTTTTTATTTCTGATTGTTCCCAAGCAGCTCACGAGACCTTACTGGACTACTATAACCAATTGTTTCAATCATGAGTGCAGGCATTCAAACAAACAGATATAAATAAAGGAAACTAGAACCAGTTTGTGGGGCTGTAATAAGATTTACAGTCTTAAAATCTCTGTGTCTTTTCATTGCATGGAGAACTCAATGCATTTCATTAATTTAGAAACATATGATTTGCTATCCTTTATTTGATTTATTATTTGTATCGCGAAGCTGCAACCCAATAGAGTTTCAAACAGGAACATGAACATTGTGTGCTGAGATGAAGAAGCAAGGAAAAGTCCTCCAGGCTTGCATTACCAGGGTTGTCCTTGTGTCCCATCCTACTGGCAGGACCCACTGAGGACATCAACCATTCATCAGATCTCCCTGCCACCCCAGCATCCCACTCCTTCCAGCTGACATACTTCAATCTGTGTGTTGCCTTCTACATCCTTTTGGTCTAAATAAATTGCTTAAAATTTCTTTTTAAAAATTGCTTAATAGAGCACTTTAAGTGCAGCTACCTGATAACCAGATTCATTTTAGGAAGGGTTCACGCAAATTACTGAGCAAGAACACTGGAAAAAAGATGGTGAGCTCTAGCATGGGAGAGCTGACGGAAAGCTGAGAAAATAAAGCCTGAAAATAGTCTTTTCACCTGGCACAAGAAAAAAATTGGTGATGGTTCAGTATATGTTTTCGTAACAAGTTCTCGTTTCAATAGCATTCACATCAACCACACCCAGCTTCCAGCTGAGGATCAATTTTTAATTATTACAGAGCTGCATGCAATGCATGTGTTTTACAGACATTAAATCTTGAAACAGTCCTTTTTGATAGATGCACCGAGAAGGGAAAACTGAGACCAAGGCCCAGATGCAGCAAAGTATGTACAGCACCCAAGCCGTAAACTTGTGCCTGAACACAGCTAAGGACCCACAGCTCAAGCATCCACCTTCCATGACTTAACCCAGGAGCTTCCCAAGGTCCACCATCACCAAAACCTGCAGCTTGCCCTGAGGCTGCAGGTGCCTTTGGGGCCACCTCTGCTGCTTGAGACTTAGCTCACAACCCTTTCCCAAACCAATGTGCTTCAGCCCAGATGTTTCACTGCTGCTTTGTGTGGCACGCACTCTGCTCCCAGGGTAGAGCTCTGCAGCCCACCAGGACAGGGAACCAGCCAGGTCCAAGGAGCGCTACACACCTTACAGAAGCCAGCCAGGAACCATCCCATGTGGGAGAAACAAACCCCGTGCAAATGCAGAAAGGAAGCCAACACCCCTCTGCACCTGTACAAACTGAGTATTGAGCTGCAAAGACAGAGTCCTCCTCAGGGCCTCCCAAACACCTAAAGGTTTGGGATTTGGAGGTTTCTTCCAAATTCAGTCTGTGGCAACTCCAGGAGGCAAGAAAGGCAGCAAGTAAGCTGCTTCTGACTTCCCCTTTAATGGGCACTGGGTACCTCATTACCACTCAGGAAGGAGAAATCCCAGACAGGACCAGGTTTCACGTGTTAAACACCTGAAAATTCACTACGGCAGTGACCGTATCCCTTTGTGGATATGACAGCTTTTTTTAGAGAGCATTCTGACTATGACACTTTCAGTTCAAAGTAGTTCAAACAGCAATGGTCTATACTGGTCATAGGCAAAAGAAGCACAAGTCTGTTCACATTAAACCCTTATCAGTGGGCCATACCCTGCAACCTCCTCTTGATAATTGCCTCCATGTCCTTTGCCAGCTTGAAACTGCAGCCACATTGAGCATTACCAGAGCAGCAGCAGCTGCCAGTCACACCCATTGCAGTATTCCACTTTTATAGCCTCGAAAGTACAAACTATTATAAAACGTATTCAGCTGCAGTGAAGATTAAGTGTTGATTTCATTAGTGTTTTATTTTGCATGAGGTTTAAAATCATCTGTGTTTGTTTTAAGGCAGAAGCAGATGCCAAGGAGTATTGTATACTGGGCCTATACAGGTCCATGGGGAAAGAGAAACTAATTCAAATTGTTTTCCTGCTCTCAGAAGGCAATAGGATCACATGACAAGCACTGCAGAAGAACTCCCTGCTAAAAATAGCAGCATTTTAGGAAGATATTTCAGTCCTGTCGTGAATTCATTAATTATTCACTTCATCTGCATTTTTTTTAGCATCATCATAAATTTCTATCTTTGCAAGAACAGTACTTCCCCATGCCCTGAAGGAGAAACTTTAAAATAGCCTCTCTTTATTTGGCAGGTTTGATGGATCATGACAGTGCTGTGGTACATGTAACTAGCAGACCCTGAATCAGGGGGTTTGCATTGTACTGCACTCTAGATGAGTTAAATAGATTTCAAGCTCACAAATTTGATGTTCATTATACAAGCTTATCCTATTTTAACTTTCTATTCACTTAAAACACAGCTACATCTCCTTTGTCCTTCTTCAAAATTCTCAGAAATTCATGCATAAACATGATGCAAATACTTCAACATGAACTTGACAGAGCAATCAGGATGTGGGACTAGATAGGTAGGGACATTAACAATCACCCTTTCAAAGAAATGAAATAACTTCTTAATGCATTCAAACCTTTTCCTTCTAGGAGACCTAGAAATTTTGGTTGTGGTCAGACACCGATGGAGTAAATCAGTGTTGGTGACTTTGTATCAGATACTGTAAGTAATGTGGGACACTAAAATCCCATAATATCCATCTCCCCATGCCCTGGGAGATCCTTGCAATAATGTCTCATCTAGTACCAAGAGAGACAGAAATCAGCATCCACCAGGATAGTCATTTATGTAGAATCACAGAATCGTTTGGGCTGGAAAAGACCTTTAAGATCATTGAGTCCGACCATTAGTCTAACACTGCCGAGTCTACTCCTAAACCATGTACCACCACAGTCCTACATAACATTACAACCTTACACTCACATTTCAAGTATGCATGTCATTATTCAAGCCAGAAATGAGCATAACACAGGGGTGAGGCTGGTCCATCCTGCCAGCATCACCCTCTGGTCTCACCATCTTAGGATGGGAAAGTCTTGCTGAAAACCAACTTGCCCAAGTATGGAAAGGACATGATGTTTCCTGATCACATTTCTCCTTCTGGCTATGACTTTTAGGAAGTCCATCTATGCACATTTGAAGAGCAAGATTTAGCCCCACAATACAGCAATTTTCTCATACTTTTATTCTAGCAACTGACTTCTCTATCAATTTTCCAGTGCAAGTATTTCCTTGCACCATACTTAAAGTTGCTGGACATCTTTGTCGAAAGCTGACACAAATACCAGACATACCCAACTGGAACAGCTATGGAAAGTAACCTGCATTCCTGTGAAAGGGGAGGCTGCCTGCCTTGCTCAAATCATTTAATTCAGGGCCAAATAAGGAGGTGACCTCAAAATTATATAAATCAGATGTTGCACCACATTCCGCATGTTTTCTGTGAGCACTGTTCATAAAGTATTCAACTACAAAGTGATTGATTTTCATTTTTCTACATTTCTACGCTTCACCTGTTTGGTTTTTTAACCTGTTATTTAACTCAGAAAGTTCAAATAATTGAATTGTACAAAAATGTGCATATCACAAAGACAAAACTGGTCAGTGTTAGCAAGCCCAGGACACCTTTCCCTTTCTACATTCTCTACCACTTAACAAGGGAGGAAAATAATTGTTATACTAATTCCAGGAAGATTGATTAAAAGTCAGATTCTAAATTAATCAAATGCATAGTTACAGCCTATGAAAAAATGAAAGTTTTTCTAGCTTGTTTTAAAATAGCTATCCATGTGAAGTAGTTAATTGTAAATAAGTAGAAACATGTAAAGCACATGTACACTGCTCAGAGAATGGTTTCATGACTCTAAATATAAGACTTTGTGCTGCTTGGTAGTTGAAAGAACAGTACAGGGTCCTGTATAAAACACATCAATACTCTTTCTTTCTTTTAAATAACCCTATGGAGCTAAAACTCCGTTTTATTTTGTACCTGATGAAAGAAAGCCTCTTCAGACCATCATTCCTAAAATCACAACAAATACCTTTCATGCCAAGCAGACTATTCTTTTTTATGCAAATGGGAAAAATAGTTTTCCCGTTTGCAAACTGCTACGCTGATTCAATAGAGACAGGAAAACACCTAATCCAGAAGTCCAAACAACTATTAACTAGAAATATGTCTGATACAGTCAGCACTTCCTATATACCTGCTGCACACTAATACCTTGTTGATCCACTCTCTTAATAAAAATCATGTTTAAATATATAATCTCCAAAATAATTTCATGCAAATCCCTCATTATGGCTACATGGCATTACTAAAAACTGCATATGTAGTGAAGGGAAACTATTCTCCTCCAGAGCAGTTTGCTTTACTGTTCTGCCTACCAACACACACATTTTACGTGCCATTGGCCCTTCCCATGCTGTTATGCAACAGCCTCTAGAACGTCCTATGTTCAGCTAATAATTAACACTCATCCAGAGCAGTCATAAATAAAGGGCTAGTTTAGCATTTGCTGTGCTATTGTCTGTACTCTCATGCTAAGACTGTTAGTTTCTGGCCAGGTGAACCACCTCCAGCCACAATGGGAAGCCATATACCAGTGTCCAAGCAGCACCACTTTCTTTTCCAAGTGAGACTACAGTGTGAGTCAAGCCCTGTACACTGTGTGTCTGACTTGGTGAGTGTCACAGAGCTTTCTTTGATGAGTTTCTCCAAGCAGTGTCTTTTCAGAATGCTTTGTTTGATAATTTGATGAAACATAAAAAAAAAGATGGAGGAATAAAAGGTCTGCCAAGAAGACTAGCTGACTGATTTTTTGTGTTTGTGTCAGTAGCTGTCCAAAAGCCTTTTAGACGGACAGCAGGAAACCCTTCAGGGCCAGAGGAGAGGCAAAAAAACAGTCAGGCACCAATGCTGCCACCCATACAAATTTCATATTCCACTACACGTTAAGTAAAATGAGGGAAATCAGGCAAGGTGTCCTGGCAAAACCACAGTTAGGCAATTGCATTCTCCCTACCTGAGGTCACCTTGTACTCTCACAGAGTACATGCAGTATTCTTAGTACTTATCTTCCTCTAAACCTCTTAGTTGATTTGCGTAAAGTTTTTATTATACATCAATCCCAACTTACAGAATAAAAATCAAGTGTAATTGCTCTGTGCTGCTGCCATGGAGCAGTTATGATGGTGCTTAAAGATTAGTACCTTTCATACAAAAAGCTTGTAAAGATCCCAAGACTTAGCAGAACTTGACCCCCTTGGGATCACGACTGCCAAAAACCACGATACCTACATAGTTATAGACACTGAGGTACTTCCACATCCTGGTGCAGACAACAGAAAAGCAGAGCCTCATGAACAAAGCAAGCAGACTCCAGTATCAACAGCAAAATCCCAGGACACTGTCAGTGCAGGAGGGATTTCAGTGCTTCACCCGTTTGCCCTGTTGCTGCTCTTCTCCCATTCCCTTGCTCTACATGCTATTGGGACCTTCTCTGGAGGGACCAGGCTGGCATACAGCACTATGATGTCCCAGGGCTGTTCACAGAGTTCTTCTGACATGAGGATGAGATGCCAATTAGGCCTCCATCCACTTTTGCCATGGCCAGCTCCTCAGCTCTTGGTTTTACTGATATCCTCTCCTTTGAGATTTCAAGTTTGCAGCATCTGTCAAGCTTTAAGCATGCCCTCCCTGGACATGAAATCGTTACGGGATGAGCAACCCCACTGTGCCTGAGCTCTCATTTGCCAGCAGAGGCTGCCCATCAACAGCCATGCTTCATCTTCATAAAGGCTCAGTTTATATCTGATCAGCCAAGTGCATGAGATGAAAACTCATTTTCACTTAAACACCCAAGGTCTGCTCATGATGCTGTTGGAAGCCATGACAAAACTCCAGGGACAGATCTCAGACCACATAAGCTGTGTCTCAGGCCACATAAGCAGGTCACATAAGTCACAGTGTCTTTCCCCTGGAAGCTGACAAGCTTCCTTGCCCACACCACAACAGAACAGGACCAGGACAAAGTCGACTCTTAGAAAGCAAATAAACAAGCAGGTCTGTTCCCCTCCCTTCCACGCCAGCAGGACCAGGCCCACACTGTGTCATTTACTGATCACACTTCTGACCTCTATTTTATTTTTTATTCCCTTGGCACAATAAAGAGCTGCAGTCATCAATGTTATCTAAGCATCTAATTCATAACGCTTGGCTGAACCCTTCCAAGAATCAGAAAGCAAGGTGGTATGCAATCTGATACAGGGGCCAGGGCCAATTTTTAAAGAAGATGGGAGAAGGGCTCCCATCAGCTTAAATGGAATGTGGATCAGCCTCGCAATGATAAAAGGGCAAGAAATATTTTAAGACACTAAAAGAACCATTTCAGGCATGCTCAGATTTACTGGAAGCTGTAACTTGACCTCCCTCAGCTCCCCACACCACAGATTCTCTTCTATCAAAAGACAACCTGTATGTCAAACCAGGGCTGCTACCCTACAGCTACACACACTCTTTAGCCTGAATACCAGTTAAGGTTTTAACCAGATAGAGACTTTAAAATAAAACACGCTTCCTTAAATCCAGCTAAGATGGAACAAGGTGTTTTGTCGGTATTTTTTAACTTGTTTTGTGTTTTTCTAAGCACAGAACACAGGCTTAAAGGAAAGATACTGCCCATTTGGCAGAAAGTGCTGCTTAAGCGAGCTAAACTCATATGCTGAAATACATTGTAAAGTGACGGATAAAAAGTACTTAATCTGCACGAGTCTCTACATCCTACATTCAGTGAGCACCCTACAAAATGGATTTATCCATCACTAAAGAAGCACCTCATCTCTCAGCTACAAGGTGCCATCAGAAAAAGAGCAGAATGTTCAGGACCCTTCATAAAACACTTTGCCATGGGGACCAAATGATTATTATATATATGTAGTGATTTAAATGTACATTATAAAAGTAATTCATGTTTTATTCTTTCAGCAAGATGGTTTGGTCAAGGACTGATGAACAAAAGCCTGTCTCTGAATTTTGCTAGTAATTTTATGCAAAGCTACTAGCTAGGTACTAGCTCAGAGGACAAGGACATTACTGATCACATTGTCATTCTGGATGCCATTCTGATCATCAAACAAACACAGCATCATAAGCTATCACATTTTGGAAAGATCCTTACTGAAATGCCACATATCCACTGGAGTGTTGGAAACCAACGAGTTTGACAGAAATTTTGAAAACTACAGTGCTTTGGTGGGCGCTACAGCAAAGGATTGGCACATCACGATCTTTACGTAACGTGACTCAATTGCATATTTAAATTTAAATATTTAAGTTTAAATTGTTTAAAAATGAGGCCTTTTAACTTGCCACCTTTTTTGAACAGGAAGGAAGGCCAGCATTTCAAATAGTTGCTGCTGAAGAAAAGATGTCAGGCTTCCGTTTTCAGACAGCAGTGTCCCCTCCACTGGCAAACACTTCTCATAAACATCTCCAGGGATGACTTTTGGGACACTTCCCTCATTCCTTTTCCCAGGGGCAATCCCGCCATAAAGTCATGGATTTAGATACACAATTTTTAGTATCTCACTTTCTGAGTAGAATAAAAAGTATTTCCTTAATATTTCTCGGAAAATCCACAAATCTTTGGTGTTGCTATTCCCTGACTTATGTTGTCAGTGATATGGCTGACCCAGCCTTTGGGAAACACCAGAGGAAATCAGGTGGCTCTGCTCATCCATGAGACCCCTACTCCTCACATGCACACCAGTGGGCCTGTCTTTCAATGGGTAAAACTTCAGTCACGCAGTTAATTTCAGCTTTGATGAAAGAAGTTGTCATTCTGTCTGAAAAACCCAAAAGATACATAGTAACAACTTCAACAGAACTAGTGACTGAAGAGCTCAAAGACCAGGTTGTTGGTCTCCTGGGTACCGGCAAACATGGATCTTCCAAATAATTCAGATTTTTAAAGTTTAAAAAAAAATGCTGTTTTGCTTAAACTTTACAGCATTTGTATATTCTAAAATGAATCAAAAGATTTTCCTGAAATCTTCTTCTATAACTTTCGTGTTCTGTGTTCAGATTGTACACTGTGTGCTGTCCTAACAGAGGCATCAGCAGGTCAAAATCCCCCTTGTTATGAAAACGTAAGACTACATGTTAAAAGATTGACTCTAGACTCTCATAGGCAGGAACCTTGTCTAGATTTAGGTTTTTAAAATGATGAATACAATACAGCTCTTATCTTGATTGGGATCTGCAGACACAACCATAAAACTAATTGGTGGTTTTGCAGGAGCAGGTCCAATCCTGATTCCATTGAAGGCCGTGGTATTTCAACCATAATAGAATGAAGTCAAAATTTCTCTTGAGCCGCAGTTGCCTCTATAAATGTGTTAAATTTGAAGAGCAAAGTTTAGCAGATTAAAGATGAAGAGCCTGGGCCAGACCTCAAAAGTATGCAGCATCCACACCAGAACACAAGTTTTACCTCAGCAGCAGCCTGTGGAACACAAATATAAAATCTTATCTTCAAATCAAAAGTAGCGGCAGATATCTGCCAGTATAAAAGGAATGAAAAAGAAACAAAAGGGCTTTATAGAAGGGGAAAATATGGATTTGCACTATAACAAGCTTTAGTTCTTAAGCTTTTTGAATGAGACACAAATGAACCACTTTACTGCACATCACCAAATCAGCCTAAGCACGTTCAAACTGCAAAGCAAATCTCAACCTAGTCAAAATCCCTAATGAAGTCCCCACAGGGCAGACTTTTTCTACTCTGTCTTTGAAAATAATGAATGGCAAAGTGGGAGAGAGTGCCACATTCACATCCCACTGGCTCCTGAATCAGAAACAGAGCACATCAGATCTTCATCTGACGCGGTGAACAATCCCCAAGCACACCTCAGTGTGTCACTGCTGCTGATGCTTTTAGCATGTCACTTCAACACAGTATTCTCAGATTAACCAAAGACTCTGAAGCTTTTCACACCTCTGTATGGTTGCACAGACAGCTCCCAAAATGCTCAGGGCTGCAGTGATGGGGAGCTACACAACTGCAAAGAAAAGAATCTGAAGATGTCCCACTCTTGCCTGCTGAGTAGGATTTGGGTTTGCGATGCAGTTATGCCACTTCAACAACTCCCTGCTGTCGAAAGCATGGTGCTCAACCCTTCTCCCATCCCACACTGCACCTGATTCCCCCACTGAGCCCTAGTGCTTTGCCCAAACAGGCAGCAAGCCAGTTCAGGAAGTTTAACTTTTTTCTGTGGCTTTATATGCCTAAACTGACTTTCTGACAGGTCAGATGAGCATGGAAGAAAGCAGAAGCATGCAGCACAAGGAGGGAACCAGAACTGCTTTTTCTGGAAGGGGCTTTCTCCAAGGTCACATTGGCTGCCTCCAAAAGCAGCACCTCTAGTCTCCAGTTTTCATGAGAATACAAAATTTCAGATGTCTGTAGTTAGGGGAAAGCAAATCATTACACTAAGGTTTGGGTAGGATTTTGCTTTACCAAAGCTTAGCTATATATATATATATATATACATATATGTATGTATACATAAATGTATGTATATACAAATATATATGCGTATACAAACACACATAATTTATATAGAAGATACTCTAATACCTTCCTGTCCCAGGCATGCAGTGAGAATCCAAGATCAGCATAGAATTGTGGACTAAGGCAAGGAGATCACTGAGGGTTTTCTCTCAAATAAAATTACCTTCAGACCTAGTAAGCATTTGAAATTAAGTCCTCTGACAAAGATCAAAAGCCTAAGCGTAGTATCTATCTCACAGGACACTATTAGTAAGTATCCCTCTTTGGTGCGATGTGTTATAGTCTATGAAATTCTGATTTTAAAGAGACTGAAGCCATAATTTAAAAACAGACATAATAGTTGGAGTTTCTCACAGTGCTTTCTCCCATATTACCTGTGTCAAGTCTATGTATTGACCTATCAATTCTTCCGACACCAGTACCCACATCTCAAAATGCTTTTTTTTTTCTAGAGTCCTTCCCACCTTGCTGAGCAGTTTGCAGTTTCTGCTCTCATTCCCCACGCTGGTACCTGTGGGGAACACCCTTTAACAGCACCCAGCTTTCAGCAAGGCTGCCCATCCAAATTCTGAGAGGGGCTATCTGCAAGGGTGAAGTAGATGAAGTAACTCAAGGACTTTTCTCAGACCCATACCCTCCACAAAGGCAATGTCCACAGTCACAAAGCTGCTTCCTATGGTACAGTGCAGAGAAAGCATTTATATCTCATCTCCCACCTCCCTGGCCAGCTCAGAATCCCACTTCGTCACAATCTCAATCTTCCTCATTATCCAGCCTAAGCTTTCTTGCGACTCATTGAAACCAATTCATTCTTGTACTCTATTTCAAGGACTTTTTTTTTCCCCTCCATGGTGTCGCACCTCAATGCATTTACAGAGAGCAAGAGTGTACCCTCTTGGTTTTCATTGTGCAGGCTAAGTAAGTCAAGATCTTTAGAGTGTATCGTTTGATAGTCTTTTCATCCCTCTGGTTATCCCAGTAAGCCCTTTCTGCACCTGTTTTGGTTTCAATTCATCTTCTTTAACACAGTGACCAACTGCATTTTGCATTTAGACTGGATCCTCCTGGTGCTGTATGCAGTGGCACTGATAGAGCTCTCCCTGAGCCTCACATGTAAACATTTTAGGCACTTTAGGTCACCGAAGCCCTTCTGTGAGGTTGCCTCCTGTGCTGGAAATACTTCCCAGCTTTGCAAAAAATTTCAATAACACACCACTACCTTTTTATGACGAGATGTTTAATATCCCTAATAAAACCAGGGAATAAAACCAGTCCAAGGACCGATCCATAAAACCTCCATTAATAGCTTCACTCCAGTCTAATGCCTTTCAGCACTCCCCATTGCTGTCTTCAGAGTTTTCTTCAGAGTTTTCACCATCTTTCATACAAGTCTTCTACTAACACTCATTCTACCCACTGTAACAAATGCTCTCTTCTGTGGGCCATCTCTAACACAGGCCTGCAGATCAGCACAATTCCCCATTTCTAGAAAAAGAAATTCCTACCAAAAATAAAATACTAGGCTTGCCTGAAACTATTTATCCTGCTTCAGTAAACTCATCTTGCACGTACTTCCAGGTCCTCCTCTACTTTTCACTAAAAAGCTTGTTCCTAAGGCTCCAAGCACATCCCAAGTCAGACTGATAGCCCTCCAGCCAAGCACAAACCACAGAGCCAGAGGTACACCCTCACTGGAAGCTGGAAAACACCTGCATTGCCTTGGAGGGAAGCAAACACTCCCTCTCCCAGGGCTTGCTCCCACCTTTGTGCTGCACCTTCTAGTGATCTGGGAGGTCACTAGACCACTATGGCTGAAGCCCTTTTGCTTGGCCAGATTTGTTTTCCAGTTTCCTGCTTCAATTCCCCAGGCAGCAAAGAAACACTTGTGCCCGCAAAACGGGGGGATGGATAGTTGGAGGGAAAATAGCCACTTCTTTCAGCAGCAGCAGTGTTGGCTGCCCCTGCTCCCTTTGTTTATCCCGCAACAGGGAGATCCCCAGACCCATGTTAGCCCCAAGGGAGTCTATCAGAAACAGGGCTAGCCCAGTTAGCATCCACATTCAAACCGTACTGCATTTACACTCCCATCTGAGTACACCGTGTTGGTAAAGATTTCTGTTCCCCTTCCAGGTATATAGCTTTAAAATTTTTCCCCTTATAAAAGTTCTAGTACACATTTCAGGGCCCAAATCAGCGTTACTGCAGCAATTTCCATCTTATGCCCATGCTTTTACATCTCTAAGACACAAGCTTTTCTGCAACCTGACCTTCTCCCATTCTCTGCAGACCCTCTGCCAAGCACTCACAGCCCATTTGTCTCCAAATCCTTGCGTGCTCTTTCACTCTTGCTGGGATACCATTTCCACAGGATTTCTGCATCTCTGACAAAGTTTTGAGTTTCCTTCACATTCAAAGCCCTAATCACTTTTTTGAACTGGGCCTCTTCAGATCTCAGAGTTTGCCCATCAAATTAACTACAGGCCTGCTACTTGCAGTCTCCTGCTTAGAGCAGATTTACCAGGGAGACACAAGTCACTGTCATCAGTAAAAGACACCATCGGGTTTTTGATCCTGGGAGTGCCAGGTTTTCCTGAGCAAAGCTGCTCGTGCAGAAAGCCTCACCACTCCTTGTGAGTCAGCTGCCATAGGAATCATCCTCTGTCTCTCCAGTTATACTGTTTACCAGAAGGCACTGTATTATTGTAAATAATAATAATAGCACAGACAGGAGGGTGTTAAATCTGGTGTCACAGCCATTATCCCTCCTGGGATTTGACCACTCTCAGCCTAGAAGTCTCTGCCTTCACTCAAGGAAATTGCTTTTAATTCTCCTTCCAAAAACCATGCACTGAAACTGACCTATTTCCAGGCTCACCTCAGACATAGCACCTGAATGGACACTGATGAACAGATAATTCAGATTATTATTTTTTTTAAAAAAATCAATCTGAAACACATGGAATTGTTTCAGATCAGAGGTATTTAAAAGGAAAGTGTGATGGTACTGGAGGGTAGTTTATTTATTTATCCAGTTCTTAGATACCTGTAGTAATCATATACTTGGCCCAAATGCTGTTCCCAACATGCACTTTCAACCTGCTTTTTTCTTCATGTTGTTTCCGTGCACCTTGACCTACCATTTGAAGGGCTGAACAATTCCCTTCCTTTATTTGCACAGAAACATAAAAGATATTTTTAGAATGCAGCCAAAGAAATACTTGCCTATGCCAAGCAATTTTCAGTAAACTATGACAAATTGTCCCTTTTTTGTCAGAAAAATTTCTGTTCACTAGTCTCTGTAGCTTCATAGCCCTTCCAGGACTGTGGGGACTCAAACAAAAGCATAAAACACTGCAGGTGCAGCCCTGCTGGGACAATAAAGAGGCATATTGTCACCTCCCTGCACATTTACTGGGAAAACATGTTTCTTCAAGGACAGTACTCTCTCTCTCTCCTCCTCCACCCTCTCCCCAGTGTTTTAGGAGCAAAAGGCTAGTTTAGTCTCCCAGATGAGGCTTTTAGTTCACTTTTTGAAGGACAGCAATTTATTGCCCTGTTAAAAGCATTCCTACATCTCACCTTGCAGCACACACCCTGTAAGTCTGAAACCCAGAGGTGTGGAACTTCCCTCCCTGGCTCCTGATCTGGGCTCTTCGGCTCTGTCCCAGCTGCTCTGTGAGCAAATGAAGCTTCTCTCTGTACACTCCCCTGAGGTCTCCTTCCAAGCACCCTTTCCCCTTTCCTCAACAACTCTACCATCCCCACTCCTGCCTTCCTCCTCCCACCTATGCAGCTTTCCTGGTAGCTGCTCCAGATCTTCCAAAAACCAATATTCCTCATGAGCATCCCACCTGAGCTGTCTTTTGCCACCTGCCAAGGTGCAGTGGAGGCACCAGCATTTCGTAGAATTGTTTGGGTTGAAAAGGGCCCTTCAATCTCATGTAGTCCAACCCCGTTGCAAAGAGCATCTTCAGCTACATCAGATTGTTCAGAGCCCTGCCCAACCTGACTTCGAATGTTTCCAGCAATGGGGCATCTACAGCAACTCTTGGAAACCTGTTCCTGTGCTTCACCACCCCCACCACAAAAAAAAATTTCTTTATATGTAGTCTGAGAAGAGGAATGGGGCAGGTGCATGTCCATTAGAGATCAGTGGGGCAGGGATGCGAGCAGTAGGATGCAGTACAGTCCTCTACAGCAGAAAAGCCCAAGACAACCAGGGCAGCTGAGGCAAGGGTGTCCCATGTTCCTGCTTGGTCTGTGCCTGAGGTAGCACAGAACTACCTCAGAAGACAGCCTGCAGAGGGAATGATGAGCACCGCATGGTGTCAGGACACATTACAGACTGCCACATGGGTGCCAGCTGTTAATATTCCCAAGGGCAGCATAACAATGGGGACAGCCCACTAAAGCACAAAGGTTGTGGGACTGATCAGAAAGACCTCCCTCCCTCCGTGGCATGGCCCTGAGGAACACAGCTAAGACACATCTGCTAATGTTTTTGCCAGACATGTTGGCAAGAGCTGTTTGGCACTTGGGAAGGAAAAGGTCTTCATGTCTTGTCTTAACACCCTTTGGGTCCTATCTGTAGTTTGTATTTTTCCTCATTTCCAGTGACAAGCACAGTAGCTGCTGGGAAACTTGATGAGTCATAGCTGCAGGCTGCCAGGGAAAGGCAAGGTAAAGGGAAAGCAGGGACAGATGAGACAGCAGGGAAAGCTGCTGTCACTAACCAGGCTCCAGATCATTGTTAGGTGGCTACCACTGGTTTCTCTGCAGTACCATGATCATGTATTTTCAGCTTTCTCTGGCTAAATCCATGGCATGAGGAGGAATTTGAGAACAGCCACATTATGCTACACATGTACCTGAAAGCAGCATGAGAGTCACTGTGCTCTTCTGACCAGAAAACGCAGTAGAAACTGCCCCCTGTAAATGTAGGAAGTTGAGAGGAGTTTGTCAGGCAGGTAATCTATGAGGAAAGCAGAACTCTGAGAAGGCCAAGAGGAACATGTCTGGATCAAGATATGCTGAAACTGCTTTTACTGTCGTCTTTCCTGAAAACTGGCAGCCATCACCCACCTTGGCTGCTCTGCTTTGCCATATGTCCCAAATCCAGCGGCACCACAAATATGCTGGGAAAAATCTTCCTGTGTCTAATGTTTCACACATAAATATAGAAGGGTAGAAGTCTTTTAGGTCACTGATTTGGTACACGTCTAATGTATTTTTCATGCAGTAATTTTAATATAAATATGATAGTGTCAGACACAGGGCATCTATTCCATTAGCGTCAAGTACTGAATGTCTCACAAGCAGTGAATCTAAGCACCTGCTTAGATCCACAATGCTGATGTAGAGCAAGACCAAGTATTTCTTAGGCTGCTGTTCAGTTGTGTGTGGGAAACAGTTTTCCCACCTTAGGTAACAGAGCTACAGTGTCATAAGGGTACCTGCTCCATGACAAAGCTGATGCTATTCACAGCCCTTCGGGAAGAACTCAAGACGGAGGGATACACCTCCGTCACAGCAGCACAAGGACAACTTATTGGTGTTACAGAGCAGTTCAGCTAAAGAGATTGTTCTGCTTAATGCAGGTGAAAAACTGATTTATTTTTTCACAGTCTACCACGTATCAGTCTCAAAACTAATCTCGCTTAAACTGATCTTCTGCTTTGTCAGAGAGATAATTCTGTGCTGGATTGTGCCTTGCTTCTGGTTCAAGATGCAACATTTATTCCCATCAGAGAACTTCATCTTCAATTAACTGCATTTTTGACCAAAACCAAAAGCAAAACACTGTCACTTAAAAACGTCCAGCCAATTCTACACAGAAATCTGCTCCAAGGCCTGCTTATCTCAGTGTTTCTAGGAGAGCTGACAGTTGCTGAAATATAGGCACTGGGATTGCTAGTGTTGACAAGGCTTTAAAGCATCATCACACTGAGTAGCCATTAGAGGTTATATTTCATTGGAAGTAACGTAATTCAATTAGCATCACTCTTTAGTATGTCCCATCTCTGGAGGCTGACAATAAGCCATATCATCCATCAGATTTTAACCTGAACTTTGCATTCTAGCCTCATAGATTGCCGGTTCTCCATTATGAATGGCTTCATATTTTTAGCGTCATTTCTGAGGAAAAAGTGGTTATCTAATTATACCGTACATCCATTTGCCTGCTTGCCTCTCCTTAGCTTATCAACCAGTTTCAATCAGAAGGCAAAGGTCTTCAAGAAAATTAAGTTCCTATCAGTTTTGCAACTAATCAGAGGAAGGGTAAAGAAGAGAAATCATTTGCACGTCCCACTTGGGAGTGGTGAGCTACGTAATCCCTGCAAACTGGCAGCCTGGTGAGCACGGACAGCTAATACTGTCTCTTTCTCCCTACAAGAAACACAGAAGGCTGAGGAATTTGTGCTACTGCAGGGACAGAAGGTCAGAGAGACCCGTGTCTTGTACTGTGAGATGCAACACCTTAGGAAAGCATGCTCCTTTAGAACTGCTGTTCATGGAACAGCTATTTTATAAACGCAGTGAGCTTAGTAATTTACGAAGAATTTCTTGTGCATATTTCTTCAGGAAAGAATGTCTTGAGTAATTCACTCTGACAGTCAAACATATTGCAAATACAAAACATAAATTGCACAGAAAAGTGATGTAACATTTGTTTTCCCAAGTCTATGCATTTAAGCTTTATCCATAACCACATTTCCTTTCTCAGAATATCTGAAGTGCAGAGCAACTGATTCACTATGTTTATATGTTTAAACGATTACTCTTACTGATGATTATCAACATTACTGATTCATATTACTGTTGTTGTTCTGCCTTTTTGCTGCCTAACTGAACCTGATGTACTCATGTACTCTGCTAGTTCTTTATCACATTCATCAGCTGCACGAGGATTGTGACTTATGACAACTTACTTCTCATGGGCAACTTGTTTACATCTGTCATTGCATCCATTCCTTTTCTCGCTCCCTCTCCATCCTTCCAAACTTTACCTCCTCCATATTGACATTTATGCTAAATCCCTTTTCTTTGGCCTTTCCCACTCACTGGCTCTCATAATCTCTGCATCTCCCCTTCTCCCGTGTCCACACATGCTCCATCCCAGCCTTGCCCCTCATTCTACCACCTCTTTTTCTGCCTCCCACATACACTGTCATTATCTGTATCATCCGGCTTCCTCTCCTAGCCTGCTCTTTGCTCAGAAGGTAATCCCCTTCTTCTTCCTCACACAAAATTTTACGAGAAAGAGATCAGTGAACCTAGGGACCCTTATAAAAACACTTCTGCTGGACTTTCCTGGTTTCACTTGCTTACACTCCTATGTGGATAATATACACGGAAGCTGGACTTCCCTCTTACTCCTTCTGTTTTCACCTGCCTGCTCACCACCATCATCTCATGTTTTCTCCTACTCTCACTGCCATCCCTGCCCTTTTCCCTGGTACTGCTAGGCCCCTGTGACACAGGTATCTTCAACTACATTCAAAGCACTTCTCCATCACCTCTTTTTGAGTGTTTCTCTGCAATATTTACACTATCAATTGACCATTGTCACCTTCTCCTCTGCTTCTAATGAACTCCAGCGAATGCACAGCTTCGCTTCGCTTCAGACATTTGCTTACTCTTCAAACCTATCATCCCCTTCCTCAAATAAAACTGCTTCTCTATTCCTTGTAAACTTTGGAGGTTGATATTTTATTGCTAGAAGAGGTTGCCTTCTACCATCTGGGGAGTTACCCGCCAAATTTCAGATGCACCTGCTCACGATCTACCCAGGGTGTGAACCCCATTGTACATCAGATGCCTCAAATATTCCCAGGTAAGAGCCACATCATACACACACACACACACACACACACACACACTCACTCTCTCTGTTCTGCTGGAAGACAGCCCATGTTGCCAAGAACAGTCACCCATCAGCTGCAGGTAGGCTGGCAAACTCCCACATCCGAAATACCAAGTTTTACTCCTCCCTCACACCCGTTACTCACTCCTTATGCCATCCCTCAGGGAGCACCAGTGAAACTTTCAGGACAAGACCACCAAGCCTCTTGCCCTCATTCCTATACTTTTTATAACTTTTGTCACACTCCTGTTCCTCATTTTCTCATCCACATATGCCACCCTTTCCCTCCCCCTCTACCTTATTTTCTGAATTCCTAGAAAGCTCTCTGCCTACACACAAAAGGAATACACTTATCTCGATTTAGGTTTCTACTGACAGGAGACATTTACAAATCTTATAGTACATCCTTCAGTCTTCAGTGACCAGCTCTGGTCATCAGAGCCCTATTGTTTGTATCCAAATTGTCATTCATCTGCATTATTACTCATTCCCGATTTTGTCACCTTTTCCCTCTCCCACATTCATTGTATCACCCACAGGGTCTTGTTTTGAATTAGATTTAAAGATATTTAGAGCAGAAAGAGTGCTCGTACAGCACACACACATAGTGCAACAGGAGGCCATAGAAGCTAGTGTTTCCCCCACAGAACGTAAAGATCATAACTGCCCAAGGCTAGCAGGAACTTACCGAGCCATACAGTTCTCCTTTCTCATTCATTCCAAGGTAAAGACCACTGTCGACTCCTCGGATGCTGACCAAGCCCACTGCTATACTGATAAATTCCAGTATACCTACGAAATGAAGGAAAAAGCAAACAATGTACGTATTGTTTCCATTGAGAGATTTTTTTTTTCCAGATATGACTGATCCCTGAGTGTCAATCAACTATTTTCAAGGCTTTTTTCCCATTTTCTAAGTTGTTTGGAAGAAGATGAGGACAAAATTAATATATAATACTTCAGGTTCTTTGGGTCTTTTTTAGAATGATGCATTGCAGATAGCATTAGTGTATCAAACTAAAAGATTGCTCTCAATCTTTCTCATCATTCCTAAACACATACCTTAAGCTCAGTTACACTGATTTTCACAACCGATAACACATTCAGAGAAAAAAAAAATCTTTTTAGATTGCCAAAATTAGAAGTGAGCAACCTATGAAACTTGTCTTGCAAAACAAATTCTGAAAAAATACATTTTAATCATGATTGTGAAATAAAACACTGTTACACATGGAACCAAAAGATCTCCTTTTAGACATCAATGAATCAGGAATACATGGAAAGGTTTACTCACAGTATGATCTTCCAGAGGCTTGAGATATGAAAATCCTTAGTATAGTCCAGTGTCATGCATTTCTGTTTAGATAGTAACCATTCTCTCTGATGTGTTATTATTTACTCATCTGAAATTCAGACATTAAAACATCCTACACCTAAGTGTAATAGTGTGTACATGATTAAGTTTTCCTATGCACGTAACAGCAAGGTTACGCAGACATTTGTGCACTTAGAAATAAGAATACTTTGCAGAGAAGCACTGCTTCTGCAAATCTCCAAGGTTCAGCATCCACATGCACAGTACAGCAAGTATCTGTATCAAGTATTGGCTCATCTGGTTCTGAAGATATGGGGATTTTCTGGCAGTCTTCCCTGCCAGAAAATTGGTTACCTCTTCAATGAGGATGCTGCCGGCCAAACCTGTCATAACCCTAGGGATCTTGTGTAAAAACATGGAAATTTCTTCCTGTTTGGGAGTGCTCATCTAAGACTGTAATGATCTCACAGGAAGGGATCCAGCAACATTCAGAAGCATGCTGCTGTGTTATGCTACTTTCTGAGTCACAAAATAAGGTGTGTCCTGCACGGAGTAGCATTTGCCATGTATTATATGAATTTTCGTGTCTAAGCACACAGTGTAACTATTTTTTAAAGCTTATTGGAAACTTTATGTACATGAAATACTGAAATAACAGTACAGTGTGTGTTGAGCCTCATGTGGACAATAAAAAAGCACTTTTGTGGCTTTTTTTAAAAATTAATTTGACATCTCCCGCAAAACAATTGTGCGCTAATCAATAGCAGGCATGAATCACATAGATCTAACATAGTACAATTTGAAGCCAATAGGGAAAATTTATAGCCAAGCTAATGTAAAGATGAAAATTATTCCCTGTAAGGGACTATTGATCATTACCTTATATATTATTCAGCACTACAAACACCATGGTATTATTGTTTTGATAACCGTTTTTTAAGGCCTGGGCATTTTGAATTATTCTCTACATATGCACAAATAAAAAATACTGGGAGGAAATATTTAGTAGTTATGGATTCTTTAAGTAATATAAAGTGGCAGCCCACCGTTTATCTGGTATATACAGTATCTCAGATACAATTGATCCATTGAAACAATTTTAAAATTCCCATTATATCAGGACATGCAATACTTTCAGATTTCTAACTAAGGTTTTTTCTCTAAAGCTTTTACCAAAATATCATATTACTTGATACACGTTACCAAGCAATTTTAACTGAGGTTAAATCTTACATTAAGTGTGTATTATACACCACTGCTGTTAATTTAGTGAGTCTGGCATCTTTCATATCAGTCCAAATGTAGTCTTTAATTGCTGCCATCATTTCAAATATTTGGGTGCATGCTGCTTAGTGCATCAAAAGAACAAAAAAAGCACTGTCATGTCTATTGTAAGTGCAGAAAATTAATTTAAGGTCCTTGGCAAAGAGCATCCACATACTTGAGATCAGAACAGAGACTTCTTCATTTGAAATACTCAAAAGCCTACTCAAAGCAACTTTTATGTGCCATATTAAGTCCTTCAAGAGATTATCTGGGGCCAAGCATACAGTCTTGTCAGTTTAAGGATTGCACTTGTCTCACAGTTGTGTGAATATTTTCACTGTGTAGTTTCTATAATATACAGATACAACTTAGGACCTGAACTAGATATTAAAATAGATAATCCTCTTCAAAATGAGGCTGTATCAAATGAAAATCAGGACAACTCCAAACTTTGAAAGCTAGGGCCCTATTTATAGCTAAAAATGTGGAAGAGAAGACAAGTAGAGAGGAAATAACTGTCTCAGTACAAGGGGTGCTGAATTTCTTCTCACTGAGCGTTTTCTTTAATGAAACCACTTCAATGCAAAGACCCATTCCTTCACAAGGATAGGAAGAAAGTTTCAGGGAAGCTATTTATTCCTTACATGTCCACATCAGCTCTTCATGCACCTTCTTCTACATGATCCAACTCAGACCAATGTGAATGGTGCAGGACACCAGCCTGACATAAATGCTGGTCGTGCTCTCCTGACGGGCTCGCGGATGAGAGGAGGTGTGTTGTTCACAAAAGTGAAATTGTAATTTTCATCTATCTTAGCTCTGGTGAAGAGCAGGTCTACAGAAGCATTTTGCTTGGCCTTTCGGCAATGAACACCTCTGCAACTGCACGGTTTTATGTTGTTGCCGGTTTGCCCTTTGCTCGTTTTTGTCTCGTGGCTACACGTTGGCTTTCTTTGTATCAACGGGTTGGAGGAGTTCAGCTTTCCCTTAGCACTCTAACGCACCATCTATGACAAGGAAGACGGTGAACAAGTATCTCTGCCAGCCACTTCTTTGTACGGCTTCCAGGGGAAGGGGAGCGCAGGGGGAGCGGTGGGGGACCCGCCGGACTGTCCTCTCCCCGGGCTGCCGCGGAGAGCAGCGGGGCGAGGGAAGCCGAGCCCTTCGTGGCTAAGAAGCCGCTGGGAGGTCAGCCCAGTGATGGGGCGAGGGAAGGGGCTTCCCCGGCGCCCCCCTGCCCCCGGCGCCTCCCTCTCGGCCTCCAGCCCGCCGGCCGAGGCTGCGGTGCGGGGCTGCGCGGAGAGACGCGGGGCTGGGCGCTCCGCCGGGATGCGTCCCGCCTGTCGCAGCTGTCACCACCCCGCCCGCTCCCCCACATGATGCCAATTAAAAGACAAGGGAGCGCAGACAGACACAGCACCCCCAGGCAGCACGGCCTTGCTTTAGTTTCACGCTCTTACAGCGCCCTTGCCCGCACCCCCCTGCTTTAGTTTCACGCTCTTACAGCGCCCTTGCCCGCACCCTCCTCATCCCCTCCCCTCTGCAAAGCTCAGTAGCAGAGGAGACTGTCGGGCCTTCTCGGCGCCTTTCCCTCCCCCTAAAACCTGGCCCACGATTCCCAGTCCCGGGGGCCAGAGCCTTCCCCGCATGCATCACCTTCCCCCCCGCCCCGCCCCGGTCTGCTGGCTCTCTCCAGAGACAGCATGGGGCCGGGGGCAGGCCCGCCCACCCGCATCCAGCAGCAGAGGGGCGGGCAGCCGCAGGGACCCCCGTCCGGAGCCGCCCCCGCGCCCTCCCGGCGCTGAGCCCGCCCCGCCAGCCCAGCGCCGGAGCAGGCAGGGCGGGCTGGGGAGGCGGGAGGGCGGGCGGCTGCGCGGCTCCCGCAGATGATGAACGCAGCGGTTCCTTGTAGCAGCAGGTCCCGGGGAGCGGAGGTCACCTGCTGACAAGCTTTTTTTTTTTTCCTTTTCCTGCATGCTCCTATTTTTTTAATGCTGTGCATGCAGTACTTGTGCTGACGCACAGAGGCACGCCTCTCCGCTGTTACAGAGTTCCTGAATTTCCAATGACTCTACTGTCTAGCCAATGCCCTACACTAAAGGAGACTGCATCCAAAAAATTTCTTTTGTGACCCAGGAGAGATAAGGCTTTGATCACCTGAGACCACATTACGGGAGAGACCGAGCCGGGTTCTCCCGGGGAGCTTTTCTCTTAGAGATGGACATCTTGCTGCAGGAATTGCGAAATGCCAGGGCTCCCAGAACCGGGCGAGTATAGACACACAATATGGCTCGGTTTATTGTACGCAATAGGCACACATCCAACATAGCATCACAAAAGAATTACTCTTATCTGATGTCTCTCCAGAGGTGTGTGCGGGGAGGGGGATTCCCACAGGGCAGATCCCAGAGAGGAGTTTACGCGCAGCCCCCGGGGTTTTCTCTTTGTCCTCCTTATTACTGGAGAAAAACTTCCTTCTGACGCGTACCCCCACATCCACACGCGCCCGCGCAGGTTTCCCGCACACGCTCGCAGGAGACCATGTGAGCCCGCTCTCCCCAGGGCAGCTGCCGAGCTGGGATGCAGACCTCCCCAGGATCATCAGAAGACTTTAAAATCACGAGAACTCAGATAGCATCTGCTGTTCTGTGACCTTCTGGCAAGCACAACAGCAATGTCACGGCACCTATATAAAAGTACCGAGATCCCCTTCCCGCCCCCAAAGAAGCCGGGAGACCCAAGGCATCCCATGGGTTTGCCGAGCCCGGTCTTCCCAGCCCCGGAGCGAGCAGAGGCATCACCGGCGCGCTGCATGGGAAGAGTTATCACCGAGGCGCGTCCTGGTGGGGGGAAAAGGGAGATCAAACCGACAAGGAC
>VZRR01011663.1:1124939-1151868 GCA_013398015.1 Oreocharis arfaki
AGCCAAGGCGCTGCAAGAGGTGGAAGAACTGTCCCTCGGAATTGTCAGCTTCCTACAACTGCGGCTGGAAAGCCATTTTTAAAAATAGACGCCACGAATAATGTGGTCACCGCCGCCTTGCGAAGGGAACAGCTGGCGGCCCTCCTCCGGGGGCGGCGGGGCCCCGCGGGCCGCCGGCCCCCCGCCGCCCCGGCTGCCGGTACGCGCAGCGCCCTACCCCTGCTGCGGCCCCGCACCGCGCCTCCCCCCAGCCCCGCGNTTTTCTCGCCAGCAAGCGTGGATGTTGCACCCCCGGGAGACCCGCGACGCTGCACCCACCCCGCACCCACCCCCGGAGACCCCGGGCGGCGTGGGAGGGAGGAAGAGCCTGCAAGCAGCGTGAGAGTGTCAGGGAGCAGCGGATGGAGGGGGATGGAGGATGAACCTGCGACCATGCGAGAGCCTCAGTCCTCTCCTCCCCTGTCCCTCCCTCCCCTGTTCCCTTATGAGCCTTTTGGAGATCATCTCCTACAACACCGGCATTATCTAAATAGCTTCACAAAGCAATAAAATACAGCTTAGATATCGTTCAACATCTGGCATTAAAATACAAAGAGAGAAAAAAAATCAACACAGGACTTTGTTTTTACGACTGAATTTAAGTGCTGTCAGGTTGATTCACTCACAGGTTAACTCCTTCCAACAGCTGGGAGCGTGGCGAGCTAACCTGGCATATTTTCCGCACCCCTCCTTAAAAAAACCCCTAAGGAATCAGCTCAGCCAGGCTGTTTTAGTCACTTTCATACATTCTATCTGCCGGGCCTTTAACAGGCTCCCTGGTAGCCGAGAAGCTCCAGGCCCACCGGACTCGCGTGTGCATGTGTGCGTGTGTGCATGCACAGGCTCTCCGGAGCGGCCGGGGCCATCAGCCCCCCAGCCCTTGCTGCTGAGTCACAAACAGTGTCCCCTGGAAAGGAAACCCAGGGAACGCTCTTTTCGAATTTGCTGCCAGCCTGACACGCCACACAGCTCGAGAAAGGCAGGTTTTGGCGCAGGATTCCCGGCTGGTTCCGGACCCCACCTGCGCTCCCTCTTTCCCGGGGCGCCGGCCACCGGCAGCGCCGCACGGCTGTGGGCGCGGGCTCGGGCGGGCGGCGAGCCCCGCTGCGGGTCGGCGTGCGCTGCCGGTAAATCCTCGCCGAGCAGCGAACCAGGCAGGGTGTGCAATTCGGGCAGTTACTAGGGCAGGTAATCGGCAGAGAAAACGAAAGAAAAGCCCTCGTCAATTTGCGTATAGGACGAGAGCCACTCCCTCCAGGAAACTCGGTGAATTTTAAATTGTGGTGGTTAATGATTAAAAACCCTTTAAAGTCGCGAAATCAAATCATTCAGCAGAAACGTCCCGAGCAAAAATTCCACCACCGCCACCACCACCTCCCAGTACGCGTCTGCTCTTAAGCAGAACTTGGGGCTACACAAACATCGCTACCAAACACCCGGCCACTTCGGCGAGGGCTCCCGCTCCGCCGCGGTGGTGCCGCTTGTGTACATCTGCACCCCCGAACACATTCATTTTTCCCCTCGGCGGATCAGCCATCAACACAAACCCCCCTTCCCGCCCGCCTCGCACCNTCGCACCCCCCACCGTCCCCCCGCCCGCAGTTCTGCCCCATTATTTCATCACATGACCACTAAAGGGTTAAGAATAATACCTACCAAATCTGCTGTGGTCTTGCCTGGTTCCCTGGATAGTACCATTGGGGAAGATTTCTAAATGAAATCCAGTCCTGCAGTATAGCTGCCTCCGCCTGAGGATCCCCTTTAAATGGTCCAAGTCCGTGACCGCAGGCCCCCTGGGTAGCCCACCTGCCTCAGACTGACCCAGGTGGTCACTTAACAAAACCGGACTATCCACCGGCAAAACGGGCACATTCCCAAAGGGTACTGCATCCTGCACACCGAAATAGTTCCCAACTTCACCTAAGGGAGCCATCAGAAGATTCTGCTTTTAGAGAATGAGAATAAACAATAATGATGGTGCCAAACCCAGGAGATATAAGATTAGGTATATTCCACTCCTCTCCCCTCCCTAGCGCAGTTACAGAGAAAATGTTCTTTCTTCAATCCATTAAATGCATAAATAAAAGTAATATTCTGTTTTGACTGGTACAGGTTCAAGGTCAAACCAGTTAGTCTAAGAAACCACCACTTTATACTCACACACTGACATATTTATAAACATATAGATGTGTATATCTATATAAATGCATATATCCCCAGCTCTTAGCAAGCAATACGGTCTTCAGCCCATCCAACTGTAATAAAGAAAAAAATCCGTAGTTTCTCCATTTGGTTTAAGATAAGAATGACCATAGCAACTTAAATACCTAGGCGTTGTAGGGATTTTTTTTTAAGATGCACAGGCTACGTCAGGATTTATGGATTCTGACTCCAGAAAGGCATGCGCTGTTTTTACTCTATAACAGACTGCATACATCAGCATGAATCCTGCAAAGGGGGAGGGGGAAATCTCACGTTGTTGGCTGAGATAAATCCAAAAAAAAAAAAGGAAAAAAGAAAAAGGAAAAAAAACTTTTGACGTCCAAATCTATTATCCAGAATTCTCAGGAGGCTCAGCAGATGTCCACTGGTTTAGGATTATTGACGATCCACAAGCAAAGCAGCAACATACAAGTGCTTGTGTCTTTCTTGGCTGGCTCGAAACAGGTGTTGCTTCTGCAGGGCTCCCTGTGAAATGTTGTACTCCAGCACTGAGCTGCAGCTCTTGACTGTGGATCTCCATCCAGCACGCAGAGTGGCGCAGGAAGAGGCATTGGGCTGGGTTTAAGGTAGTCCTGATTGCTGCTGGAAGGATTCTCCGAGGTCCTAGCGCTCAGCCCTACCTGCTGCAATACTGAGCCGCTTCCAGCGCTCGGCACGGCGCGGAGCGGCTCTTGCTGCTCTGCGGCAGCGCGGCGCTCGCCGGCAAATAAATAAATAAGTGGGCGAAACTTTGGGGGAGGAATAAAGCGACGCGATGCTAAATATACCGCGCCCGCCCGCTGCGGGAAGCGGGCTCCTCGGGAGATGCCCGCATAGCCTGAGTCCCCCCTGACATTGGCGGGGGGAGCGGGGCGGGCAGCGCCCTGCCCGCCCAGCCCGAGCTCGGCCCGGGGCCCGGCCCCGCCGCAGGGGAGGCGGAGGCGAGGCCGCCCCGCACCGCTCCGCAGCCCGGCCCCGGCCCGCTCTGCCGCAGGTAACCGGGCTGCCGCTGTCCCAAGCGGGGTTCAAACTCAGCTCCGGCGGGCAAACCGGCGGGGCGCGGGAAGTTCGGGAGCTGGGGCGGGTGGTTGGCGTCCTTATTGCCCACGCTGCATTTTTTGCCTTCTCCACTCTGGTCCCCCCCCGCCCCGGCAGTCCGCAGCCCTCCCGCTCTGCCCCTGCGCTGCAGGGGGGCAGCTCGGGGACGCCGCTGCCGGCGCGGGCAGCACCGGGGCCCTGCCGCCGCCCGGGACGCCCCGCGGGCCAACCGTGGCTCCTCGCTCGGCCCCAGTTTTTAAGAGCGCGGTGGAGGGAAGGAAGAAGCGAGGTGGCGTGGGGGAAGACAGGGCTGCGATGCGAAGTACGTGTTCTCTTTGCCCCCAACCCCTTTTTCCCCCCTCTCAAAATGAAGTTATTTAAAACTGTCGGGAGAGACTCGGCGAGGTGAAAGAGGGTTTCTGTTTCTTCTTATGATTTCGAGAATTGGTGTTATTGTGGGTTTGCCCTTCGAAAAGAGCTATGTGAATCAGCAAAGGGACAGAGGGTCTCCTGCATTTGCAAAAGCGTTCTTGAGCAGAACTCAAGGACGGGGGACGATGCGGAGCTTTGCAAGAGGGAGAGGGCTCCGGCAGCCCCTTGAACTGAGCACAAAACCTAAAGACAGGCTCTTTCGGGAATGGTGGGGCGAGAGAGAGGCAGGGAGAGAAGGAGGAGAAACATAATATCTTGGGAGCTGGGGGAAGAGATTGCATGGTGTGAATGATGATGTGCACCGCTGAGGTAGCGGGGTCCGGGAAGGTCATTGGTGGAGCCTGGAAAGAGAATTCTAGAGAAGGAGAATTTTGCAAGGGGGTTAGTTAAAAATAATCGACTCTGCATGTCCTCCTGCTCGATGGGCATACGGTGGAGGGGGTGGCTGTGCCTGCCTTCCCCACCACAAAAGCCAGCAGTCCAGCTCTGACTGGTGCAGCTTTCCTGCATCCCCCCAGTTGCCAATGTGACTAAACACGAGAGGAGGGAGAGAGACTACTTTCCATGTCTAGCGGGGAAACTGCAGCAGGGAAAAGCTGTGTCCTGAATCCACACGGACCTTTAGGGAACTGACTCACATCAGTGGTGCATGAGCCACCCCCCTTTTATTTGACTCCAACAGTCTTTATTGCAATTTGACGGACGGGATGCAGAAGCTTCAGAGCAGGGTCACATCACTCTAGTTCTGTACAAACCCACAAAAAGAAACAGTTGCTGCATGTCAGTCCATGCATTTCAATATGCAAGAATGGAAAAAAAACCCAACACCAAAGCAGTAAAGTCGTTGCTCTCTGGCAAATAGTTCTGAAGCATTTACCCTTTTTTTTTAGGATTTAAGGACACTGCTCTCACACACTGGTTATATCAGCGTGAACAACTGCAGAATGACTTAGGAAAAACTGCAGAACTCACCATGTCAAAAATCACCATTCTTTATCAACCGGATCATGGCAGTACCCAGAGGCCCCATTCAGGGCTCACAGTTCCATTGTGTCGGATACTGTAGACACATGTAATAAGAGAGATGGTCTATGCCCAAAGAGCTTATGATCTTAACCCATGATGAAAGACAACAGGTGTATAGTACAGACCCATGGGGGAAGGATAAGGGAAAAACAGCCTTGAGAATAAAAAGCAACAGGCCCAGCCAGTGACAAGTGTTTGGTGTCAGAAGGAAGTTTTAAGGAGATTTGAAGGAGAACAATAAAGGAACTTTACGGTTACTAATGGGGAGATTTTTCCATGCAAAATGGCTAACTTGGAAGAGAACATAAAATTGCTTGTTAAAAAATTGGACTGTGGAAAAGTGAAGGTTTGTGCCACTGGCAAAACAGAGGGGAATATTGATGAGTGACCATAATGGCCTCGTATCTGGTGTGCTCTCAGTCTAGAAGCAACTGGGAAAGAGGTTCCCAGCTCCTTTCTAGTGCTTTAAATTTACATTTCTAGTCCCAGTGAAGAGTATTACACGGAATTTTTTTCTATAGTTCAGGCTTCAGTATTTTCTATCTTGTACTTCACACCAGCTTACCTTATGAAAAATATCTGAAGGTAGAGAAGAAAGTATTGGTATAGTCGCCTTTGTTTTTTTTTAAAGGGACTTAAATGAAAGCCCACAGGTTATTTGCTATAGGAAGTTTAGTGTTACAAAAGTGTTATCTAAGTTGAGGCTTTGATGTCTGAATTACTCATAAGTATCAAAGCCACACATGAATTATGCAGGACATCCCCAAAATTATACTCATCTGTGAGTAGGTGGTGTTCCAACCTTGCTTCACATAAAATCTATGTGTGATGTGTAATGTCAAACTTACCCCTTACAGAAGTTTGGCATTGCTGATAGCTCGGGCTGTATTAAAAACCTATACTTTTATCCCCAAGACACTGAGGCAGGAACATCCCTAGCTCCCCTCTACTAGAGATGCACACCCACTTCTCTTATACCCTCCTGGAATTAAAGACTGCATCTGCCACAGTGAGTCATCAAGAGCTTACTCATCAGCTTTATGCAGGATTTTAACTCCTGAGAGCAGAACTGGTCAGAAGAAACCTGAATTTCTTGGGGAGTTCCTGGCACACATTCTCCTCACATGTACCACACTAATGTGACACCTCTGTCAGGTTTTAGATATCACGACATTTTTAAAAGAAAACTGTTCCACCTGTACTCTGCCAACTAGTTCAGTTTCAAAAGATCTTTTCATGTATCAACTTTGGAGTGTCATTTAAAAAATAATTCAGCTAGCCAAAACAGGTTTTTTTTGGGGATTTTTTGTTCGTTTTTTTTTTTAACTCCTCCTATACAGTATAATTTCACCAAGATCAGGATCTTATTCTGGACCTTTAATGTACTTAAATCATTTATTTCCCAACCCTGCAGACAGAGAACTGAGAGACTTAGTTATTAAAAAGAGAAGTCTTATGGCTTTCCTATGAAACACATGGCATTTGCCATTTTTACTAAAATGTCTTGAGGCAGAAACCTTTTTAAAGGTTCTTTTTTTATATAAATGGAGAATAATATAAAAAGTAATGCTATTTTCAGTTTTCTTGACCAATAAGAATTTTTAGGGTATTTTGAAGCATGATATAAACCTGGATATAAGACTATTAATTAATCACATCTCACTTGAGGCTGCTAGAATTGAGACATCAAGATATGAACTACTTGTTCTTTAACATAGAGAAATAGGAGCAATTTTAGGGCACAAATCATCTGACCTATTCTAGGCATCTACTTTAGGATGACATGACTCATACCCTAAAGATGCTTAATTCTTCCTCGTGTATGGAGGGAGCCTATATTAGATGTAGACTTCTACATGACAGAGGTCTAGATAGGACCACATGGATCCCACCTGCTGTGTTATACATGTGATTGAGCATTTCCCCAGAATGGCTGGTGAGGGCACTAAACTATTAATATAGCTACACAAATTAACACTCCAAAGAAAACTCATGTGATATCAGCAATGAAAAAATACTGAAAGTCATGATTATCAAACATTAGATTGACTGGAAATAAACAAAACGTGTGAAAACAAAACAAAGAAAAAAAGCCATGTGATTCAGGTTAACTGGATTAATAAAAGAAACGTCTAGAAGTTTAGAAAACTTGAACTAGAGGAATGTATTTGCTTTCTCACTTCAGAGACTGCAGAAAAAACAGCAGTATTTATGACAAAAAAGATTCCTATAAGAATTCCAGAATTCAGCAGGAATGATCGCGTTCCCAGTTCATCAAATTTTCACACTAGAGTAGTGTAAAACATGCATTTTAGATGGAAAACTCCAAGAAAACACCAGCATCAGTGCCACCATGCAATACACAGCAACAGTGGGATATCTGATATAGATTTTTCACGGTGTTACGGTATTTCGCTGTGTACAGGAATTAGTGAATTCACGTAATTAAACACTGTCAGAATATGATCTTTGTGACCATCCTACGGAGGGAGTTATTAGGTCCCATGTTTTAAGATATCTTGATTTAAACACAAAAGTAATACTGCTATTACTAGTCAGATAGAGTCAAGTGCATTTACACAGGTGTCAATACAGTCTTTTTGAATGCATGTCCTTGTTGGTGATACTTGAAGGTAGATAGGGTGATGTAAAAAGCTGCCAAATACATTTGAAATGTCTGTGATGTGTTTATTTGTACATAGCTTTTATCTGCTGATTTTAGTAATGAATTGATTGTCCACTACATTGCAAATCCCCCCAGCTCAAGAGCCAAAGTGCCACTGATTGGAAAGAGAAAAGGGGGGGAAATCAGGGTTGCCATGTGTGCAGGTGGCCACAGAGGCCTCCACATGGCAAGCAATTTGTGTGGCACGGCTCACAGAACTGCTCATTGTGAGAACCTGTTTGCCACGGCCAGCATTTTGCCTTGTGCACCTTCTCTGCCCAAGCACACACGGTGTCTCATCAGAGGTTTTTGCCTTCTTCATGCTCTCATACTGTCGGTGCTCAGCTGTAGCTGCAGTCTCAGCAGGGCATCCCCGAGGCTGTTCCTTTGGCTGATATTCTTCCTCTGTAGATAGTTCACTACTTGAAAGATGAGGCAGCCTTCGTGTACCAAGCAAGGCACACAGCTTGACCAACAGCTGGACACTACTTACCAGTGTTAGACTGGAGCTGCAGCCGGCAACCAGGTCCTTGCCACCCTGACGGGCAGGGAGAAGGTGTCTCTCGGCCCCTGCCCAGCTCGACAGGAGCTGGGTGACGGCCCCACTTACCGCTCCATGTGCGCCGCGGCAGGCACAGCAGCAGCCCGGTGTGCCGTCTCCCGACGGAGAAGGTCCGTGCCAGCAACATGATGGCTCTATGCCCGCTTTCTGGAATGACCCAAGGCCTTGAGAGCTTTCCCGATGGAAGGGATTACCTCTCCCTCCACGGCACAGCAGCCACGCAGGACATTTCACGCCGAATGGCCCTGAGCCCGGCCCTGCAGCAGCCACGCGGGGCTGCTCCCCACGGGGCCGCGGCGCTGACCCCGCCGGGGCAGAAGGGGCAGGGCGCTGCGGGCCGGGGGCTGCGGGGCAGGGGCAGCCGCGCTTGTGCGGGGCTCTCTTGCCCTCTAGCGGGCGAAGCNGCGCCAGCAGCGCGGGCGGACCGGCCGGGGCCGTGCTGCGGGCGCCGGGCTGTGCTGCGGGCGCCGGGCAGCCTGGCTGGGCAGCGCGGCAGGAGGAGCACTCCGGGCAGAGCGCCTGCCCAGGATGCCGCCAGCACCGCTCAGCCAGCTGCGGAGAGAGAGACCCAGCGCCACGGTCCCAACCAGCAGCACGAAGAGCTGACGAGCAAGACCATAATGGGGCACTCAGAGACACCGTTCGTCTTTGCGATCCCTTCAGCCGGTTGTGGGGACTGACAGTGTCCTCGTAGCTGCGACCACAGCTACGGATGGGGAGCCAAAGGGGAGCACGGGACTACGCACCCCAGTTGTTGGGCAAGAACCGTGTGCCCGCTGCTGCTGAGGAAGGGAGCACTCGCTGAGGATAACGGAGGGCCAGGCAGGAGCCACGAAGCGACCTGGAGGCAGCTCTGCATCAGCCCACAGCTGAGTAGGGTGGAAGTGGTGCTGGAGGCTGTGTTCGGGAAAGGGAGGACAGCTCATGTGGGGTGTTCTGACACATCATATGATCAGTTCTTTAAGTTGTCTAGCTTGTGTTTACTAAGAATTCTCCTTTTCTGCTAATGATTTAGAAAATATTTCAGTATCGCCATCTCCATCATCTTCCTTCCTGGTTCCAAATCAATGAAAACTTAGTCCTTTCCTACATTATTTTAAGTGTACTATCTCCATCTAACCAAAGTTCTTCCACCATCCCTAGGAATTCTTGCTTTATAAACGTTTTAGAAAATTCATATTTCTTTTTAAAACTGTCAGTGACTTTCTTACTGTAGACTTCAGCTTGACTTTATCAACTTTTCCCATTTTGCAAATAAATTTTATACTTTTTCTCCCTCCCCAATTTAAAATTTTTTTTCAGTATTATATATTGCATTTTTACTCTGGCTCTTGTTGTAACCACTGAATCACAACAGGCTTAAAAGTTATCCTTTTCATGAAATATAGCTTGTTAGCCATCTAACAAAATTCAGAATTTGAGTTTCCTTTCTTCCTCTCTAAAGCTTTCCTACTCTCACTCTCATTTATAATTTCCCACTTTTGGGGAATCACTGATACCTCGGGGTGACCATCCTCTCTCATTGTGATTTCTTGAGGTAGGGTAGTGATGAGAAAGTCCTGTTTGCTGGTAGTGAATATAGTTGGGTCACTTGGAATGCAGTCACTCGGAAACCTCCACTCTCTGCTACAGTTATTACAATCCTTTGCATGCCTGTGTCTGTTTCATTTGCTTAAATGTTATCCAATTACTTTGTTGATAACTAACATATTTTGCGTGGTTTTGCCTGATGATTTTCTTAATCATTCTGTTGCTGTTTCACCAATAACTCAACAGTATGTAGCTGCACTCTGATTCAGTGATGTGAAGAAAAAGAAAATAATATAACCATTTACTTTTAAAAACTACCCTGGATATATACTCGTGCTTTCCCTTTTGGTTGGCCAAGACAAAAGTATCTCGGACTAGAATCCTGCTTGTCTCTCCTGAACTTACTGCTTTTACATGAAGACTGGAGACCCTTCCCTCCTGTACAGGGAGGAAAGAGGGAGAAGCTCTGGAGAAGTCAGTAGTTGTGGGGAGCCGAGAGACTGTACAATTACAAAGCCATTCCCCACAGAGGACTGCCATCTTCTGCTTAAGCCATTTCTGTTTGCCCAGCCTGAGTAAGTTTATAAAGGGAGTAGGCAAAAGGTGAAAGACCGAAGAGAAGGGACCACACTTCAAATTGCCATCAGTGTGATCTTTTCCTATGATGCTGTGAGCTACCAAAAATATTTTATATAGTGTGTATAGTATATTCCTGGTGAAGAACTGGAAAAGCCTGTGATGTGTATCTAAGGTATTTCAGAAAAGGAGTTTTTCTACTCCAGACCTTTGCCATGAACAGCTACAACCCATGTTTGCTGTTACACACAGTATTAATCAATGGTAATAGCCATCTTTTCTAGGTTTAAAAGAAGTGAAATGAGGTTTTCCAGAGAAGGAAAAAGAAACTAATAACAGGGGTTCTGAGCTACTATACAGCCCTCAATGTGACTCTCCCTTCCTCTCTCTAGATCTCAAGGCATTGCTTTTATGAGGGTCACCAACACACTTCTGAGTACCAGGCTGTCTTTATCCCTAGCTAGAATATCTCCTCCCTGTGGAGGAGCGGAACAGAAAAGATCCTCCATTCCTTTGCCCCCACTCCTCAAAATTCATACTAGTTTCTATATTCTACCCTTCATTTCTCAGAAAAAATTGTAAGGCGATGAAAAGCTCTCTCCAAAAAAGAATTTGCTTCTCTGCTTTCATAGCTGCTCTTGACAAAAAGCAGCTTTCCCACCTTATTGTTTAGATTTCATCAAAGTCTGCAAATCTGAAATCCACCATAGGAATTTCAGTCCCCTCTCAGAAGCTCTTATTCCAAGAGAGCTTAGAAATTCTTCGGAGGGTCTGAAAAACACATCAGCACTGGGAATCCACAACTAGGATTTCACGCCAGAAATAGATGCCGCCTGAACTACTTTGCTTTTTCTAGGCATTGCAGTGAAATCACTGACAGGCAACGGGGAAATAAACTGTTTAGGAGGTTCCTGTGCTTCCTCTGCTTTAAATATTGCTCTAGGTTTGAGGAGGAGAACGACAATTACTGTCAGGGATTCTCAGGAACTGACTTTATAGCACAACCAAGCACTGAGAACTCACTTCTGCAGACATGGACAAATTGGCTGTGACTACCTTTCCTTTACTGCAGTAGCACTGCAGCCAACAGAACTAAGCAGTCAAATGCTGAGACATCAGGCAGACCTCTAGGATTAGGTATCCTGCTTTTTTTAATGGGGCACAGGCTTGTGAATAAACATATGGCAAAACTGAAGGAAAATTATTTTGCCAAGCCTCATGTTATGCTATTTGTATAAATCTTGAGATGAACAAGCAGAAGGAATTTGCTTGAACTTTCTGGAATTCATACCCTGTATTTCTGTAATCATCTGAGCGTTTCAGCTCTGTATCTGGGAACCTGGTTCTGTTGCCCTGCTGGGGGCTGCTAAGGAGAGCTCTGATTCACTGAGCTTGTAAGTTTGCTCCCTTCTCTAGAGTAGATGTTCTCTGATTTTGTCTTCCAGTGGGGTGAAGATGATGACACTGCAAACTCTGCTCCTCAAAAAATAATGGAGCAAACTCCCATCTTAGGTAAGCTATCACAGCACCGCTCCATTGCCGGAGCTTTGACAATTGATATGAATGCAAGACAAGCAAATTTGAGTCTTTTATTCCCTCAGGTAAAAAATCCTTTTATAGATCATCATTGCAAACACTCAGAATTTGTGGGCCATTCTCAGTCACAGCTTACATAATTAGGAAGCTGTAGAAGTCATCATAGAAGGACAGATGAAAGCAAAACCCAGGTACACCAAGCACAGGGAGATGAGTCAAAGATCTAAGAACTGCTTAAACATTTACAGAGTCATGCAGTGAATTTCTGGAAAGACCATTTGCAGTCCAGGTGCTCAAAATACGTGACTCAACTGTAAAAGTGTGAGGACTGAGGGCTCAGTAAATGTTCTTGAACAGTCCTCTCTGTAGATTTGATTGTCACTAAATTTTTCCCGCGTGCAGATTTTGGTCCAGTAGTCTCCATATTTTATTTATAATTTAAGTCATATGCTGCTTTCATAATTTTTGTCTAGTCATTTAAAACATCTTTGCACAATATTCAGACAAGAGCAAATCTTGGGTGTTATTATTACTATATTTTCCATTTTCCTTGGATTTAAGCAAAGTCTGTACAGTGCAGAGTCTATGAAATACTTCAAATTCACTTTGAAACTTTACTTTGATGCTACTCAAAAGTCGAGGTATTAGAGTTGTCTACTAACAGTGAGAATGAAGCTTATTTCTTAACAATTCTGTAAGGTAAAAATAAATCTTTAAGACTTTTAGGTAATATTTGAAGTGATTTTTTAAGTGATCTCAAACACTCGTTTGTAACACACAAAATTGCCACACTCAAAAAATAACCAGGACGGTAACATGCTTTGAAAAAAGTAAGCCATTTACAAGAATGTTGTACAAGTGGAGTCTCTCTTCAAGAACAGAGAATCAAAAAACTTCCATTACTGAAATAACTTTAAATTATGCATTTATAAGAGAAAATATTCAAAAAATAGAGCCTAAACCAAGACTGAAAGGCTAAGATTCTCAGAACTGTTGTTGGTGTCTCCTTTTGGCCAATTACATTCAAAACCTCTGAAGAGGTCTTACATGAGTGCTCAGTAAGTGAACTGCAGGAAATACTTGGGAGAAAATTAGGTTCATTAAGAACTCTTCATAGAATCATGGAATTGTTTAGATTGGAAAAGAACTCTAAGATAATTGAATCCAGCCATTAACCCAGGACTGCCATGTCCACCAGCATTAAACCATGTCCCTAAGTGCCACATCTACATGACTTTTAAATCCCTCCAGGGATGGTGACTCCACGACTTCCTGGGGCAGCCTGTTCCAATGATTAATAACCCTTTCCAAGAAGAATTTTTTCCCAATATCCAGCCTAAAACCTACTCTGGAACAACTTGAGGCCTTTCTCTCTCATCCTGTCACTTGTCACCTGGGAGAAGAAACCGACCCCCACCTGGCTACACCCTCCTTTCAGGCAGTGGGAGAGAGGGGGAAGGTCCCCCCTGAGCCTCCTTTTCTCCCGGCCAAACACCCCCAGCTCCCTCGGCTGCTCCTCACAGCACTTGTGCTCCAGACCCTTCCCCAGCTCCGTTGCCCTTCTCTGGACACGCTCCAGCCCCTCAATGCCTTTCTTGCAGGGAGGGGCCCAGAACTGAACACAGGATTGGAGGTGTGGCCTCAGCAGTGCCGAGTACAGGGGGACGGTCACTGCCCTGCTCCTGCTGGCCACACCATTGCTGATCCAGGCCAGGATGCGCTCGGCCCTCTTGGCCACCTGGGTACAGCTGGATCATGTTCAGCCACTGTGGACCAGCACCCCCAGGTCCTTTTCCAACAAGGAGCTTTCCAGCCACTCTGCCCCAAGTCTATAATGTTGCATGGGGTTGTTGTGAGTCCTCAATGTCTTTAACTATTTATTTACTTATGTCCTAAGTAAGGATAAGGATTTTGCTGCCTGAGGTTAAGCTCCCACTGTTAAAAATTCCTGGCCTCATCTTTTTGTAGTGAGATTACACTTCCATTAATTTGTGGCACTTTTCTCACGTGAAAATTTAAAATACTCACTTTACATCACTTCATACCTCCTCAGCCCTTCTGAAAATTATGTCAACCCAGTATAATCACTACAGGTTTCCTATTTCATAGGATACATAGACATCACTAAAGATTTCCTATTCCATGGATATATAGCTATGATCTTTGCTTTAGAGTATTTGGGTAGTCACAGTCCTGCCAGGTTATGGAGAACAGACATGAGCTGCCAAGAAGGCTAATAAGCATAGTACTTTTTAATTAACAGTACCTTTTTATTCACATGATTCTTAAGAAAACTGAGAAGAAAAGCTGGTGCAGACAACAAGACAGCATGCAATATACACCACGAGACAAAGAACATTTCTAAGTTCAATACTAAATTCTGCCTGTAACTGGCCTTCCCAGCAATTCTTTTCAAGAGTAGTCCTTAGATAAGCTATTCCTGAGTAGAAGGTAAAACTATGTATCTTTTAAACATCATTTAAGCACAGAGATCACAGTCTTTACTCCTTTTCCTATTAAACACGGAACAGTCTGACTCCTCCCCTACACTTTTTAGGTGGGCAGCACAGGCATACAGCTCACAGCTATTATGTGTTCAGGGACAGTTAGGGCTGACTGTGTCTGCTTTGGCCCTCAAGACTTCAGACACCCTTGTAAGGCTGCAAATGCAAATTCTACTTCTGTCCACTGGCCAAAAATATTCAGCAGCAACCTCAAACCTCCTGCGGCAAGATTCACACAACTGGCTCCAGTTTCAACTGCTTGATGGTATAGAACTGCATGAGCTTAACCAGTCTTTCTCCAAAGGGGAATATAAACAGCTCAACTCAAGGTCAGTTATGCCCAGAACACTACAAAACATTAATTCACACTGAGCTGGAGAGGAAAAGTCCCTGACATTGCACTCCTTGAATATATTCACAAATGCAGGCACTCTTGCACCTTCTTGCTGATATTTAGAATACATGTAACTGATGAAAATTAATATCCATTATGCTGCATTTACAAAAAAAAAAAAAAAAAAGAAAGGCTGTTCCATCTTCACTGAGAACCAAACTGGGTATCTACAGACACGAAAGAAGAAAAAGGCAAAATTCCTGTCTCATGAGAGATACAGGTCCCAGTCCACCAAACAAACCACCAGTTTAGACCGACAGGCAAGGATTTCTCACGCTGCAGAATGCTGTCTCATGCTCTTGGGAGGACGTCTGTTCCCAGTCATGACAGCCTAGCTGGTTCCCATCAGTTCCAGCATTTCAATAGTACTAACTGCTGCTGCATGGCAATTACTGTTGAGTCTGCAGAAACTCATCCAATCTCTTTTTGCTGACAGCATAAGCTGTGAGATTACAACGCCATGTGAGCTGTTTTTACATCTTGTCTTCTGGGGTTTGTTTTCTCCCTCTGATTGCTTGTAATTATTGAAAGGTTCTTACCCTTCCCTGCTTCTTTACTTTTTGAGCAAGATGCAATCAACTCAATTCAGTAATCTCTGATCTCATCTCCAGTCCTGCTCTCAGTAAGGAGCTATCTCATCAGCTCCATATTTCACTGATGCCTTGCCTTTCTTCTTAGTCATGCTTTAACGTGGCTGTTTGATGACTAAAGCAAGAAATACTTACTCATGTACTGTGTCCTCAAGCTCTGAATCATTGAGCATTTAGCACAAAATTCTAGCACTTTTCTCTTAAGAATAACACCCAGAGATTTTGCAGTGGGTATAATGACATTCCATCGTGTTCCTACCTTTCTACTAAAAGTTCATTTAGTTCTTCTTCTGTAACAATAAGATCTTCTCCAACTTTTTTTACCAAATTTGTCATCCTCAAACTATGAGACTCCTCAAAGAATAATGTCTGTAAAACAGAGACTAAAAGAATATGGAATTCCAGAGCGAGACCCTGGATCTTCATTCCAGCTATGGCCTCTATGCCATAACCTCTTTGTCAAAACTACCTTCAGCATCAAGGGCTCTGCCTTGTAGCACAGACATCTCCTGAAACGCCAGGAGCTAATATATCCTCCTCCTCGCACTCATGACACAAGCATTCTCAGCTGTGGAGGGTTAGAGCTACAGCAGAGCCACATGAAGAGCTGACTTACTGTGTCCTGTCAATGATGTACCACATCCACTCAGAGACAATCCCCTTTGCACGAAGTGGTCAGTAGAAATGTTCAAACCTCAAGCTCTTCCTTTAATTAAGCTCTTCAATATTAAGCAAAATTTCTGACATTTTTTGAATTGTCTTTCTTTGTATTTGTGTGACCATTATTCTCAGTGATTTCTAAGTAGCAATGGGCCTTCAGGAGAGGAATACTCTATGATATCTTGGTTCCCTAGAACACTTCTTTTTTATTCTTGTTTAACTCTTTTGCCAGTTTTAGCACAACCAGCAGTCTTTAACAGCTGATGAACCAAAGAGAACCACAACTTCAGATTTTAAATATCTGAAAGTCTGTAGAAGTCCCCAGGAAAAACAAAAACTCTGCTTCAGTTTAAATTGTGTACACAAAGACTGGAAGTACGTTTGGAATTAAAAGTCTCCCCAATACAAATACAACTAATGTAATCCCAAAATAGCAGGCTCTCTTAACATAGATCAATAAATAAAACACAATCTGTGCCACAAACTTGGTTAAGAGGGTTGGGGGACCAAGATTCAGAGGAGACCAACATGAGCTACAAGAAAAGGAAAAGACTTCTTTTGTTGGACTTCTGTTTGATCGGTTTTGTACAGGCCTTTTATTCAGCACTTTCTGACATGAAACCCTGATCCAGAAGCCTTCCAAGCACAAACCTTATCCAGAATTCAGAAGAAATTCAGTGGATGTAGAACTCATGGGATTATGTCTGGTATGCCATGTACAGTGGCAAGTGCTCATATATGCACATAAACAGCAGCATCTCCTTTTTAACAGCAGTTTAACGATTTGTAGGCAGAGCTGCAGTGCTACATTATAAAGGCACACTGTAAGTCACTGAAAAATCTAAAAAGAGAACACTCTTGCCCCTGAATTGAAGCTTTGGGCTGAGGTTCTAACCTTCATTTCAGCTTGTGACATGTAAAAGCTACAGATAAATACAAGAAGAATTCCTCTTCCTCCTCTCATCATCATAACACTCTCAACCACAATACTATTAAATATTTTTCAGGCTGCTAATTCAATGCCCACTGGCAATTCTGCTCTTTCCTCTTCAAGCACATTTTTAATGTTATCCCATCTGAAATTCAAGTCTGGTAAATATAACAAATTTGATTACAACTTAGATTCCCTAGTTATTAAATTAGCTTATTTTCAGAAACCATGCTGAATCTAAAGGAGAAAAAGTAGCTAATTATACCTGACAACCTTAATGCACTTATAACTACATGAATAAAAGATGTGATTCATCATTGATAATGTCTGGCAAAAACTTTGGGTGAGCTGAGAAAATAACATTAACAGCTTTGCAAAACTACTTACAATTTAAAATCATTTGAGTGGCAGGGAAAATGTGGCAGATTCTAAAGACTACAAAGTGGTCCAAATTGCATTCAATTTTCTCTTGCAGAATTTATCTTTTTGTGACAGCAGTAATTTCTACTTTCATAACGGCTGATATAACATCAGGTATGGAGAAACGAGACAAGACACCTTTTGTGAGTAAACATCTTACCATTCTCTGATTTGCTAGGGGACAGTATAAACCATCACTTTGTATTCACAAGCCTAACACACAGTATTATTTATTACCTCTATGACAACAGAGTTGTGTTTTGTACAGTATCAGTACTGTAACTCCAGGATGCACAGGAGAAGGCAGGACAGATGACTTTAATGTCTAAACCCACTTCTGTAGGACATTCAGTATTTGTTCTGGCTAAGCTGTTTCTAAGGATAGGGGATGAAGATGATGAATACAGCAGATTAAGTTTTAGGCCATCAAGTGTATGTAGAAGCACAAAAGGTAAGTTCTGGACTGAAGTCCAGAATAGTTTTGATAGTGACTTCAAGCAGCTTAAAATCCTAGAGATTGTCTCAGCCTCAGGGAATATAAGAGATTTTTAACTTGTATCATTATATACAAAAGAATTAGAATGAGGTGCACTAAAAAAGGCATAAAGTTAATGGTAGTGGTTCCCACCATGCTTTAGACTTATTTTCTTACATCTTCATGTTACTTGCTTTTATTGGACAATAGTCTGTCCTATCTCTTTAGAACGTAAGTTACAACAAATTAGAATCAGTGGTGTTATAGCTAGGAAAATTTAAAAACCACATGTAAGGTGGATGTAAGAAAGTGACGAGTAGTAGCATCAGACTGACAGACATGCTTGGATTTAAAATGTGGACACCAAAAGTTCGCTAATGCAGAAATTTTTATTTTATTTTTTTAAATTTGCAATAATCAACCAGAAACTGTCCAAATACAGCAATATTTGCAGAAAGTATGTTACAAATAGCGTCTGCCTTTGAGGACTATTTCCAGTGCTGTCACTCCCTTGTTTTAAGATCTTAGACAACTCATTTCAGCCTAATGTGTTCCATGGTACAAAAAAAGAAGTCACAACCTCTAGTGACCCTCCACAGATGCTGTAATACGTAGTTCTTGATAAGGTACCCTAACCTTTCAGAACAGCAGGGTCCCCTGTTGCTCTTCCTGCAGGGATTCTGATACCATCCCAACTACCAGTGGCAGTTGAGTTTCTGGCGATCAGCAAGTAAACCTAGTTGCTGAATATACCAGTACTACATTTAATAAAATATAGATTATATAAAAAGAGATTGAGGAGGAGAGTACACTAAAAGGAGAAGACAAAAGGCATTCCATGGGTGTTAAGTCATTTAGATGCTAACTAATCTGTTACAAAAACTGCTAGCCTACGGTTTATTCAATAATAATACAATACTTATTCCTCAAACTTGCCTTCCACTTCGTCCATCCAGGTCTGGTAAGAGGAGTGGGCTGTTGGGGTGCTGAGATGTTATCAGCACTGACAGACAGCTGTCATAGGTAGATCTGGGGTAAGATCACACCATGGATAGTCCCTGGTTTCCAGCAGGTTACCCAGACTCTTCTGGTCCTCAGTCCTTCACTGGAGCCAGCTTCATTGAGCTTCTCAGGACTTATGGAGCGGGAGGCTCCTGACTGACCTAAGGTCCTCTGAGTGAAAACGGTAGTTTCTCTTGCTGCTGTGGAGAACAATAAATAGCTTGCTGTCATCAGTCACCCCCTCCCTTCTCACAGAACCCCACCCAGCTAAGCTTAGAGGCAATCTAGCATGGCATGGCGAGCACTCCTAAACGCCTTCAACTACCACAGGCAAGTAGGCAGGTATCCTCTGGAACACTGGATAATCTACCTTTGTGAGCTCTCTCCAAACTCCCTCTGCAGCAGATGATAGGAGTAATGTCTGAACTGACAGAAGGTATACATATTTTTCATGCAAGTCAAGACACAAAAAAAGACATAAATTCCAGTGCTCCCAAATACAGATGTTCACAAGCCCAGTAACAAGTTAGTACACAGGGCGGGAGTAAGGATATCACAACTTCTCCCACGCAACATTCTTCCCCCAGCTACACCTTGAAGTAACATATCCCTGCTTTCATCTGTCATCAGGGTGGCACCCCATAATCAAACTGTGTCTGACTACCTCCTTTGTTGCCAACTCTGACAGCATATGTGCCCGGCAAGTTTGATATCGAGATCTGCAAGAGCTCCTTTCCAAGAATCTCTGCAGCAACCATACGCAGTAAAGAAAAGCAGTTTAGAGTGTAGATACTTACAGCTGAACAAAAATTACCCCCGGCCCCCTCACAGTCAGAAAGACTGATACGGGTATTTCTTTCGTTGAGATTCTGAGCCACGTCAACATTCATCTTGGGATGAGACAAATCATGCCAGAGAGGCATACTAACCCCATTACCAAGAGCATAAGATGATAAATTCAGGTGCAGACACTTTTATGTAGAAATTTCTTTTAAGTGGAATGAACCTTACCCATTACCCCTACCCTTACGCACAAACCTCCTCGAGCATGCTTTAGTCCCACCAGTCTCCTCCATTCCTCAGAAATTAAGTTACGGTTGATTTGTTGTGGATCCTCTGGACTACTTCAACTAAATCTCTCCATTATAGACCAGCCACAGAGAGTCTACACCTAAACTGCAGGAACAGGAGACCCATAAACAATGTAAATGCCATGTGAGCAGGAGAATCCCGTAGCCCTGTGAACATGAGACAGTCTGTGTATCTCGACTTTTTGCTCTCGGTATAGCTTATGCCTTCTTGGACACATGCAATTCAGATATTCCAGAGTACTAACTCCCTTGAGTTCCCTCAAGACCTCCCCCTTCTCTAGAAAAAGGTTAGGTAATGGCTTGGAAATCCTCTCTGGGTATACTCAGCAAAACAGCTCCTGCCTGATTAGCACCAAATGAGGACTGTCGACTTTACCCATAGCTTTGTCAGGGATTTTTATTAGTTCCATTATTACTGTGCCTTTGTGAGTGGATCCAACAGTTCCTTTTGATGCAGCTACAGAATGAGGATGCCTCACTAGCAAATATATCGAGACTGCCCACAACATTTACACGAACAGTAAAGCTGTTTTTCAGCTCTGCAAGTGCCAAATGCAGGCACCTATGGAAAGAGATTCTGCTGACTACAATGAACTTCATATTAGGAAGGACTTTCAACTTTTTTACGAAAGGATCGCAGAATCTTTTACAGTGAAAGTATGTGTCTACCACATGTTCTACTAGGTTAGATCAGACCCTATACTAATTTTAGTTACTAAACAACTAAACATACATAAATGGAAAATAATAATGACTTCCCCCGCTTATACAAAAATAGGTGCAACCACAGCTCATAAACAGTATTCTGAGCAAAAGAAGAAAACACAGTTTGAAATAATGGAATACACTGCAGAAAACAGTAATTCAAAGTTTTATAATTCCTTTCTTTTCCACAGAAATAATTATATACACTTCCCCATCTTCAGTAGTATTAAAGATGTGATAGTTAAAGTAACTTTCATTAATAAATCACAGTAGCAGTGCAACATGTTATTAATAGTTGCTTTAGACTGCGGTCTGGGAAAAGAAACAAGAAATAAATATATGATGCCACTTCTACTTCAACATTTCCAGAAAACATATATTTTAAAAATATTTTACAGGTTAAAATACTGATAATTCTATAATTGTTTCTTTAGTAATACTGTGAAGTAATGCCTTGCCATCTTTATAGTATTTTTGGAACTACATAACAATAATTATTTTAAATTATATCAATTTCAGTCACACTGCATTTAAAAATATAAAGTCAGAGTCCCTAATAAATCCTTCTGGTTTTTCAAGTAACACAGATAAAATTAACTTTGCTAATCTTGACATGTTTTATTGTACCCTTATGTACAATTTCTATCCCTCTCTCTTTTTAAGTACAGAATCTATACAGCAGAAAGTCTTAGGCAATCTTAACTATAGTTATTGCTGCCAACTCTTCCTATAAAACTCAGGGTGAAGTAGTGGTATAATTAAAATTGATTGCAATGCTCACACCGATTTCAGAGAATGAAAGAGAAAAAACACTCCCTGAAACACAGCAAGGTCCCAGCAACACAATTCTAAATTCACATAGGAAGCACTGGTAATATGATTTCAGAAAATCCTACAATTTATATATTATAGGCAAAGTACATATATAAATGCGTATATATTTTTATGTATATAAAAATACAGCTTAATAGTCAAAATGATAGGATTTCACTTAGATATAGGTCTCTCTTAATCAGTGCTAGCAGCATTGCAGAAGAATTTTTGCAAGAGAAGAAAAATGAAGTATAACTTATTCAGCTGGAAACATGAGGAAAATACAACCGCTAAAACACATAATGTAATTCCATTACTTAAAATGTTTTCAGGGGACCTCTATTATTGTTGCAAAAGTACCATGGGATCTCATCATTAAAAGACAAAACAGTGGTTGAACCACAGTTCTCATCCAATAGCAAGAAAGTCCCCAGTCTTCACAGATTTATGTATACAGCTAATTTTATGCAGCCAAAGTAGTCTTGTTTCAGATGACAGAATTTTTCAAACACTTAAAATTAGGTATAATATATGAAACTTGTCACAGAATTGAGACCTATAGCCTTACTTGGAAAGTCACAGCAAACATATTTTTCAAATTAAAAAAATGCATATTCCTTCACAAGAGAATATCAGTTTTGATCTGCCTTTTGTATTCACATCAGTGTTTAAGCAGTTTGTGTACCATTTCTTTTATGAATCAAATATTTATCACAAAAAAGTCACTGCCAACTCAGAAACTGTATTTTAGTATCTTTCCAATTCCATTACTGTTATCTTCCATCCTTAAATTATTTTTTAAGCAAGAATTTTGCTTTCACCTTTTTTCTCTGATTTTCAACTTAACTTTAAAAAAAGTAATTCTGAAGTTTGAGGGAACTTGTTACATACGCCAGCAATGTTTTTCAGCTAACTACATACAAAGAGTGTGGGGAGACAGTGTGTTAGAAAGGTCAATATAAATGAATGCTATGAGAGGTATTTGGGGACACATATCTTAGATAAATTTTAATTCTTTTCCTTTTAAATGCACTCTATCATGATAAGCTTTCAAGTAACTTTAGCAAGTTGAAAATATTTAAAGATAAGCTATATTTATAGTACAGCTCCTAAATGCAGATTGCTGAGAACTCTTATTTATGAGCTGAATAGTGTTATCTAGCTACAAAATGCTCACTTTCTTTTTCAGTTTTACTAGTGGATGAATGTTGACTGTCTGGTAATTAGTTCCATTTCCATCATCTCCAAAGCATACACAGCAACTGGACTTTTTGTAAACTAACAGCACATTGTCATCTTCAAAGATTCTTCCTCGGAGAAAGGTATTTCAGATTCCTTGAAACTAATCTCTCCTCTATTTGTTGTTTGGAGGGGTGTTTTTTGTTGCAGAGGAGGGATGGGTGGAAATTATGAACATGCTCAAGGTTGAACAGGGCTCTGAGCAACCTGACCTAGCTGAAGATGTTTCCGCTCATTGGAAGGATGTGGACTAGGTGACCCTTAAAGATTCTAACTATTCTATGAATCATAATCTTTCCAGTACACAAAGCAGCTTTGAAAACCCCTGAAGTCAACTTCTAGCCTTCACCATGAAGACCTTGGTAGGACTTTTGAGACTCTAGATAGAGATCAAGGTATCACCTGGCCAACTTTAGTGACTGTCCAGCTCTGCCCAATTACCCTGTACTTTTCTAAGTGTGCTAAAAATATTTCGTGTTATCACTTTTTGGAAAACTTGTCTTCCCTGTGCTTACATCCTTATCTGCTTCAGAGTGTTTGCCTTGTAATCATAGGAAAACAGATTGTTCTCACGTTCGCTAAAGTAAAATAGAAGTGATATTCTTAAGAGACCACGCCAGTTTGAAGGGGCTAAAGAAGGTCTGGCTCTGTGAGACCTTCCACTTCAATCTTCTGTCTGACTTTGGGCAAAATACAATCTTACGATCCAGTTCCTGACTTACAAAACCAAGCAGTGATATTTCTTGTCTTTTGATTAACCTTGTCTGTTCAGCTCTGCCAGAAAGTATCAAAATACCGTTAGCACACTGCATAGCCTACAAAAATCTCACATTTGCTTGGAGCTTACTGTCATATGCACTTATGATAAATAAGTCAGACCACCCCCACGCTATTTCTCATGAAATGAGGACATGTATACAAAAGATAGCTTGCCAGCTTCCCCCTCAACTTACAAACGGCTGATCATTGCCTTCCCCAATCCAGTTTATGCAGCATTTGAAGACCGGGAAGACAGACAAGCATGATGGGTGGCCTTCAGACTAACTGACTGAACCCAGCTCCCAACTCTTACTCTGTAAGAAAGGGTTTAGACAGAATGTAACAGCAGTTAATTTAAGCTGTTCCAAGAGCAAATGAATATTGGCACTAAGCCTAATGCTCTTGAGGGGATTGGAGTTCTATGAGAGAGTGAATCCTTCTTGGAACTTGGCCTAACACCCTTAAAAGACACTGAGATGTGGAAGTGGACCTTCAGGCATGAGGAGATGTATGTTTACCTGGCATTTTTAATTTTTTTTTTTTTTACTTTGTAATGAAACCTAAAAGAAGTAAGTTTCCGCCAAACATGATTTCCTAAGAATGACAGGACTCACAAAGGTTTTGTTTCATGGTAGTATGTTTTTGTCTTTTGATGTGACTTTACATTATATTCATTATGACTAAAAAGAAAGTACTGCATTTAAGCATTGTTACATAGCTATTCAGTGGGACATTGAATCTTAGAGAAAAAATACATTTTAAATGTTTCAGAAAATATTTTATTAGTATTTTCATTTGCTTTTTAAAATTTTCAGCAATGCAAACACCTCTAGTACAAAGTCTGAAGCTACCACATAGAAAGCGTTTTTTTAAAAAGCAGGTATGATATCTTGTTAAATGTAATGATTTCTGCTTACAGGAGCAAAGAAGAGCAAACTGAGCAGGATGGAAAAGGAAGGTAACATTTTAGTGCTGCAGCATATAGTAGCTGACGACATTTGTCACCACATAACTCAATTTGTCTGGTGAAACTTGTGTTATATTTACCAGACTGTCAGTGTCATTTCTATAGAACACAGAGATCTTCACTTTCCGTCATAGACTACCCTGCAGTGATATTGCATGGGGTGAAACAGGACTATGTCTGACTCACCAGGAGTTTTCTTGCTATTTAGGCATGTGTTCTAGCAGCCACAACTGTACCAGCATGGTGACAGCAGCACAGCTGTGAGCAGCATTAGTTCAGCGGTAGCTTCGTACTCCTGGACCCTGTGCCCATGAGGTGAACCTACTGCAGAGAGAGAAGGGGTGGCTAAGGACACTTAACTTGCCCATCAGCATTGCGTGCTTGCAGCCATATGAGACTAGCTCTCCATTCACACTGCAGTTGTACCTGTTCCAGGCAGGAAAGTCATCTGAGGAAAGACGAATGACCTACTTACTTGTTTTTACTTCAAGAAAAACTGAAAATGCCTGTCAGAGTAACGAATTAAACCTTCTTGCCTGTGCTGTGGTTTTGTGTTCAACATCAAGGGATCTGGCATTCAGCAATCCAATCTCTCAGCCATCCTTTACAAGATGTTTCTAAGACGTTGCCTGCATGCATGAAGTGCTTGCTACTGGCTTATACAGAAAGTAAAGTACTTTTAAGGTGTTTATACAAATACTATGTGTCAAACTATAAGATTGGGATGGAAAATATTTTGTCTGTCTAGAGGGAAATAGAAATACGCAATAGGAATTTCCTGCAAGTTTTACAGAAGAAGTGGGATTCTGCTGTGTGTTTGAGTATAAGAACTGACAGATTTCACTCCTATGATTTATATTGGGATTAAAAAGGCTTTTCCCATATGAGTTAGTTTCTAGGTCTCTGGAAATAGCAAAAAGATTTTGCAATGTACATTAGCATGTAGAGATGGAAACATTCACCCTGAATGTTGCACTCCTGTGATTTTGCAATGAGCAGTCATCTGTGTTCCCCAGGTGGTTTTGAAGGGTTTATATCCTGCTAAGGACTTGGGTCCTGAGATTCCTGAAGACGTCTCAAACACTTCACAGAATGATACTCAGTGAACACCACATGCTAAAGGAAGACTGGATAAATTCTGTGGTGCCATCAGTTAAATGACTGAACTTGCTCTCTATGAAACTGAATTAATGACTGAATTCAGGTGAGCGAAGGAGAGTGAACTAAAATTTCTTTGGTGGCACTGATGGATGATCACCTTTTGTTGGTGGAGAGAGGCCAAAAAAGCATTTTCACGTTTCAGAGCCTGTACCACAACATTTGTAATGCTGATAACACAGTACTGGCTGTTGTATCAAAAAGAGGTGAAAGATACAGTTTGCTAAAACAGACTGAGTACTTTCTGAAGGCCTTAGACCTCTGGCCGGAGTAACAGAAAATTGCATGCAGCTGTTCTCTCAGCAGCTGTTCTCCACATCCTCATGGAGTCACTAGGTGAGCACCAGCTCTCTCATAACACAGATACTGGTACTGCCAACACACAAACGACATTTAACTTCCTCTCTGCTTTACTTCATATGACCTTATCATCAATTCCCAGATGGCCCAATTTTCAAATGTGATCAACTAACTAATGTTTGTGTGTAACCAACCAAGACCTAGAGAGCTTTGTTAAAACTATGGCAGTGAGAAAAAAAAGCACTCTGAAGCACACACAGTGAATAACTGTCTTTTGGCACGAATGATTACTGCCAACCAAGTCATTCTGTAACGCTTCTCAGTTAACACCTCTGCCACAACAATTTCTGTAAACTCACCTTCTGTCATCTGTATTTCATGAGAAACTCTACTCTGCTCCTGAAAAGGATATTCTAAACCTGCTCATCCTTTTGTTGTTTCTGATCTGGATCACACTGAGCAACACATCCATATGGGCCATCAACGCCTAGAAAATCATCAGTGCCGGGTCAGCCCTGCTTGTGGAAGCTCACCTTAACCTGCCTTGCTCAGTTCCCCGGGCTTCCCGCAGGGCCTCGAACCCCGCTCGTGACCCATTGCTCCTCGTGTACTCTGCAGCTGAGCTCTGTGATCGACACAGGGGGGTGGCCGGGACACCCCTGGGGCCGGAGTACCACTCTACACATCGCCACTTTTCACTCCCTACCGCACAGGCCAGGCCTTCCGTACTCCCTGCCCTGACACGACCAAACACCTGCCCTGCCTGCCTTCCCTCTCCACCAGGAACCCGCCTGTCTCCCAGCCGAAGCCTAGAAGGGGGCCCTGCCGTCTCCCCTCACCTGGGGGGCTCCCCGGCTCGGTACGGAGGGAGCGGGCGCGCCTCCGCCTGCGTTACAGAACCACGGAACCAGTTAGGTTGGAAAAGACCTCTGGGATCATCGAATCCAACCTGTGGCCCAACACCACCAAGTCAACCAGACCATAGCACTGAGTGCCATGTCCGGTCTTGCCTTAAACACGTCCAGGGACGCTGACTCCCCCACCACTGAGGGCAGCCCATTCCAATGTCTAATCACCCTTCCTGTGAAGAGATTTCTCCTAATGCCCAACGTAAACCTCCCCTGGCGCAGCTAGAGACTATGTCCTCTCGTCCTGTCGCTTGCAGCTTGAGACTATGTCCTCTCGCTTGTTACCTAGAAGAAGAGGCCAACCCCCACCTGGCGACACCCTCCTTTCAGGTTACCTCTCTGCCAGCTCCGTCCCCTCCGGTTGTGCGGGCGGCGTTGCTCCCGCCGGCGGAGCGGAACCAGGGCGA